>JAVJIF010029610.1:0-70388 GCA_038442645.1 Agave tequilana | reverse complement strand
TATTTAAGGCTGTTGTTTAATCTAGGGTAAGAACCTGCGAAAAAAAAAGATTTGCTGGAGCTCTCTTGCATTCAAAGAGGCTATTAGCAAATTGTAATCATCTTCCTGGTAAGTAATCTTTCCATTGGATTGCCCGAGGACGTAGGCATTGAGGCCGAACCTCGTTAGATCGTGTGTTTGAGTTTGTGGTTTCTTCTGGTGATTATTTATGCTGTTTTTGGGTGTTCTTTGTGTTTGGAGATTTGTGAGATCCTCAGTTGGTTGTTGTCACCGGGCTCAACAAAGTGGTATCAGAGTTTCCAGGTTGCGCTTGGGATTTCTGAGGATTCGGAGGGCTCGAGATCTGATCCGGTGGAGATCGTGTGTCGATCTCAGATCAGAGGTATTGGTGTTCGAGGAGATCATGTGTCGATCTCAGAAGAACTCAAGAAGGGCTCGTGGAATCTGTGGTGGAGTAGATCCGGAGAGAAACTCGATCTAGGGTTTCAAGGGATAGGTAAAAATTTAATTTTATCTGAGTAGAGATCTATTTCCAGTTAATTGTTCTTCCGCATAGATAGAGGATCAGAGAAATCTCAATGACAGAAGAAATTGCATCGGTTAAGACAATGAATTCTCACCCTAGGATTGAAGTTGTCAAGTTCAATGGCACTAATAACTTCGGGATGTGGAGATGCGAGGTTATGGATGCGCTGAATGCATCGAACCTCGAGGACACTCTCCTATTAGAGAAGAAGAAGAGAACGACCACTGATGAAGAGTGGGCGAAGATGAACAGGTCGGCATGTGGCTTGATACGTTCATGTTGTCGCAAGACATAAAATATCTTGCACAACATGAGACGTCGGCAAAGAAGCTGTGGGACACCCTTACAAAGAAATACCTGACTAAGAGTGTTGAGTCCAGGTGGCAGCTTAAAAGTAAGCTGTACAGTTTTCAATGAAGAGGGGGGTGGGAGCACAGTGAATGAGCACATCAACCGATATACAAAGTTTCTTATAGACTTGGTAAACGTGAATGTCACTATAGAAGAGGAAGATAAGGCGATCATCTTTCTGAACCTCACTCCCGGCGGAGGAGTATGAGACATTCACTCTGACCTTCATCAATGGAAGGCAGACCTTGGATTATGATGAGGTGTCATCTGCATTGTCAAGTTATGAGATGAGGAAGAAGGAGAGACATCCTTCTAAATCCAGCTCATCGGCGGAGGCACTGGAAGTAAGAGGCAGAAGTTCATCGCGGAAGGGCAAGGAGATTAGAGGAAGATCGAAGTGCAGGCCGGGCTTCAGGGATCTCAAAAGAAATCAGTGTGCTTTCTGCAAAGAGATTGGGCACTGGAAGGTAGACTGTCCGAAGTTCAAGGGAAAGAAGAAAGAATCAAAGTCTGAAGCAAATCTTGCAAAAAGTGGTTAACACTGCAAGCAGCAAATCACAGGCAGATGGATCGGACTCAGATTCATCAGTGTTCTCTTTTCAGTTACTACTCCCGTCATAGGCTACTCGGGTGAAAACGAGTGGATCTTGGATACAGGTGCAACATATCATGTATGTCCTAATCGAGACTGGTTTACCAGTTTTGAGAAGTTGGAGGGGTGTTCGGTCGTCATGGGCGATGATCATCCGTGCATCATGGAGGGTGTTGGCACTATTCCAAAAAGGATGTTTGATGGGATGGTGAGGGAGCTGAAAGAAGTGAGGTTTGTACCTTAGTTGAAGAGGAACTTGATTTCCGTAGGAGCTTTGGAATCATTGGGCCTAGGAGTGTCTATTAAGGAGGGAGTCCTTAAAATGACAAAGGGTTCGATGGTGGTGTTGAAGGCTGATCGCCGGAACAACTTATACTACTTGAAGGGTAGTACAGTGACAGGACAGGTGGCAGCTTCTACCAGTCAAAAGAAAGATTCAACCCGGCTGTGGCACATAAGGCTGCGTTATGCAGGAGAGAAGTCATTGCAAGCTCTTGCAAGGCAAGGGTTGCTGAAGGGTGCTGAGACCTGCAAGATGGATTTCTGTGAGCATTGCATCATCGGCAAGAAGACCAAGGTGAAGTTTGACACAGCTTCACACTGCACAGAGGGTATTCTTGACTATGTTCACACGGATGTATGGGGACCTACCAAGACTGCATTGATTGGAGTAACCACTATTTTGTGTCATTCATTGATGATTTTTCTAGGCGTTGTTGGGTGTACACTATGCGACACAAAGATGAAGTCCTAGAACTATTCGTGAAGTGGAAGGCTAATCTGGAGAGAAGTACGGGAAGGAAGGTCAAGGTCCTCCGTTCTGACAATGGAGGAGAGTACAAATCGGATCCTTTCCTACAGCTATGCCTTGATGAGGGCATAGAGAGACACTTCACGGTACGAGAGACTCCGCAACAAAATGGGGTGGCTGAGAGGATGAACCGGACTTTGCTAGAGAAGGGCCGGTGTATGTTATCCAATGCAGAGCTGTCAAAGAAGTTTTGGGCTGAAGCTTTGGCGTATGCATGCCATCTCGTGAATAGGTTACCGTCATCTGCAATAGGGGGAAGACTCCTCTTGAAGCTTGGTCAGGAAAAGCTGTTGGGGACTATGATTTGCTACGGGTCTTCGGATGTTCAGCCTACTACCATGTCAGAGAAGACAAATTGGACCCAAGGACAAAGAAAGGGGTGTTCGTTGGCTTCAAGCGAGAAACCAAGGGGTTCAAGATTTGGGACCAAAAGGACAACAAATTCATACTCAGCAGAGATGTCACGTTCGATGAGGCTTCTTTGATGAAGCCTATGGTCTCTCAGCAGGTGGAGACTAGTAAGACCAATGAGCTATTGCAGTGGGTGGACATTGATGCAGATCCACCATCTCTAGATGATTCAGTATCAGTTCGGATCATTCCTGAGGTGACACAGGGAAGTGATCGAGCAGTTGAAGAAGATGCTGAAGAGGTTGAACAGGGTCAAGAGCAGGTCATGGGTACTGTTCTAGATCCTACTGTAGTTGAAAGACCATGGAGGAATACTAGGAGACCAAGTTGGCTCACCACTAATATGGTTGTCGTGTATGCACTTTCAGTCGTCGAGGAGGCTATTCCATCTACCTTCAGAGAAGCTGAGATCAGTTCGGAAGCAAGGATGTGGAAAGCGGCCATGAATGAAGAGATGCAATCTCTCTACAAGAACGACACATGGAACTTACCAAGTTGCCCAAGGGAAGAAGGCCATAGGGTGCAAGTGGGTATATGCTAAGAAGTAAGGATCTCTCCAAGAAGATGCAGTGCGCTACAAGGCAAGGTTGGTGGCTAAAGGCTATGCTCAGAGGGAAGGAATTGACTATAACGAGGTATTCTCTCCTGTAGTTAAACACTCGTCAATTCGTATTCTATTGGCCTTGGTTGCGCAGAATGAGTTGGAGCTTGACCAACTTGATGTGAAGACCGCCTTTCTTCACGGCGATCTTGAGGAGGAGATCTATATGACACAGCCCACAGGTTACAAAACTGCAGGGAAAGAAGAGTTAGTATGCAAGCTAAAGAAATCGCTGTACGGATTGAAGCAGTCTCCTAGATAGTGGTACAAGCGATTTGATAGCTTCATCAGGAAGAAGAAGTACACACGTAGCCATTATGATCCATGTGTGTACTACAACAGGCTACCATCAGGTGAATATATTTATCTACTTCTTTATGTAGATGATATGTTGATTGCTTCGAGGTCGAGATCTGCTATTGATGCTCTGAAGAAGGATCTATCGTCAGAGTTTGAGATGAAGGACCTGGGAGAAGCTAGGAACGTATTGGGCATGGAGATCACTAGAGACAGGAGAGCTGGCAGGGTAAGTTTGACTCAAAAGGGCTATTTGGAGAAGGTACTGCAGAGGTTTAATATCATCAAGGATACCAAGTCTGTTAGTACACCTATGGCGCCTCACTTTAAATTGTCAGCAAAGATGTCTCCGAGGAGTGTTCAAGAGCGTGGGTATATGTCTCACGTTCCATATACCAGTGCGGTGGGTAACTTGATGTACGCTATGGTGTGTACGAGGCCAGATCTATCACAGGCCGTCTCCATGGTGAGTCAATATATGCATGATCCGGGACAGGGTCATGGGAAGCTGTGAAATGGATCTTGAGATACATCAAGGGAACAATTGATGTAGGCCTAGTGTTTGAGAAGGACAATACTGGAAAACAAGAGTGCATAGGGTATGTGGATTCAGACTATGCAGGTGACCTTGACAAGCGCCGGTCAACGACGGGATATGTCTTCACATTCTCACAGGCACCGGTGAGTTGGCGCTCCACACTTCAGTCTACCGTCGCTTTGTCGACCACAGAGGCTGAGTACATGGCTATGACAGAGGCCATGAAGGAGGCAATCTGGCTTCAGGGGTTGCTTGATGACTTGGGCGTGGAACAGGATCTGCTGAAGATTAACTGTGACAGCATGAGCGCCATCTACTTGGCGAGGAACCAGGTCTATCATGCAAGGAGGAAGCATGTTGACGTCAGGTACCATTTCGTTCGGGAGATTCTGGAGGAAGGTGACATCGACTTGTTGAAGATTCACACTTCGGATAATCCGGCCGACATGCTTACGAAGGTGGTGTCGGGAGTGAAGTTTGCACATTGTAAAGCTTTGCTCCATGTCCTTCAGGTGGCTTGAGCTTGCTGAAGCTCATTCAGGTGAACTACGGACGGCTTGATCCCTTGGGCAGGGGTACGTAGGCAACCACAATGGTGCAGCCGCTATCGAGTCGGTGTTCGGCTCAGATTTGGAGAATCTTCACCGAGGTGGAGAATTGTTGGAAAGAGATTATTGCAGAGGAATTTGACAATGGATTGCCGAGGGTCATCGAGCTGATTGCCAAGGAAGTCGACGATGAAAGGCGAAAGGGAACAGCAGCAGGAAATAGCAGCAGCAGAAAACAGGCTGGTCGGTCGACCGGACCGGTCGACCGACATGCACAGCGTGCACAGGATTAGAAGGCAGTCGACCGCAGTCCCTGAATGTAAGTGCCCAACTCTCTGTTGGGCACCCGGTCGGCCGCCCGGTCGACCGGCATCACCTGACTGTAAGTGCCCAAACTCTCTGTTGGGCACCCGGGCGACCGACCGGTCGACCGGGGGAAGAGGTCGGTCGACCACCCGGTCGACTGACAGTCGGGTGCAGGTAAAAATCTGCTGTTTCGAAAATATGGGTATTTAAGGTTGTTGTTTAATCTAGGGTTAAGAACCTACGAAAAAAGGATTTTGCTGGAGCTCTCTTGCATTCAAAGAGGCTATTAGCAATTGTAATCATCTTCCTGGTAATTAATCTTTCCATTGGATTGCCCCGAGGACGTAGGCATTGAGGCCGAACCTCGTTAGATCGTGTGTTTGAGTTTGTGGTTTCTTCTGGTGATTATTTGTGCTGTTTTTGGGTGTTCTTTGTGTTTGGAGATTTGTGAGATCCTCAGTTGGTTGTTGTCACCGGGCTTAACATTTATCTCACTTTTCTTATAAGCTGTCACTTTATACTTACATTAGATTTCTCCAACTTCAATCGAACATGTTCTTGTACATCTAGAACTTGTTCGGCCATGGCGCAAGTTGCATGACTAAACTTCTCTCCAATTGACAATTTAGCTAAATCTAGTGAATGATGAGGTACCCTCCCATAGACAATTGCCAGAAGTGACATACCCGTTGAACTGTGAATCGTGTTGTTGTATGCAAACTCTACTTGGGGCAAAGTTTTATTCCACGCCAGGGGCGGAATCAGGAAAAAATTTTGGGGTGTGCTGCAATCTTTTATACCATATGCTTAAAAAAGTCTACATAAAAAGTTTCAAAATAAAGGAGAGATTTTATATCACAATCTCTATTGTATACAAAATTTGCCAAAAGAAAATCAAAATATGTCAGTTTGTCCAATTCCTCCATTACTTAAGTTGAACTTTTCGATCCTTCAAGAAGTAGAAATCATCAATTATCGAGTCCAAATCAATATTCCTGGCAATTTCTTTCTCAACTTTGATGATCATGGAATCGGCAAGAAAGTCATTACCCATTTTGTTTCGAAGAGTTGTTTTCACGATTTTCATAGCAGAAAATGCTCGTTCAGTAGTCGCCGTGGAAATAGGAAGAGTCAACACAAGCCTGATCAATCTATCAATCAAGAAAAAGTTTTCTGCCTTTCCTGTTTCAACCAATCTTCGACATAATTCTGAAAGAGAAGACATATTCTGAAATGCTTCATCACGAACAACATTATGCTCAAAATGTGCCAACTGTCTTCTTAAGTCTCTTAGGTCAGCAGTAGTAAAATCTTGAGGATAGAATTTTTCTGCCAGAGTGCAAGCATCATCAACTTTAAATGATTTGAAGTGATTAATAGGATTCAAAGTCGAGCTTAGGATGAGGAGCTCCGTTGCTTGCTCAGAGAACCTACTATTTAAAGAAGTAAGTTGAAAATCAATGGTAGCATTAAATACATCTATACGGTAGTGATGCTCAACTGTAATGCTATCTCGATGATGAGACCGACGCTTACCATGCTTATACTGAGCATTCATTTCAGGCACCTCAATTTTATGCACACCACAAAATAACATCACCTTTTCAAAAAAGGTATCCCAACCATCTTCTCTAAGTTTTTGAAGTAGCACTTTTGTACTTGAGACAAAACTCATGGCATTTAAAATGTCTATCGATTTGCATTGAAGAGCTTGACAAAGCATATCAGTGATTCCCATTACTTCATATAGAAGTGCAAGGCAAACACAAAGTCAAATGATATCATTGCATTATACGCACCATCGGCTTCAAGACGCACCTTGGACTCAATTGCATTATCAATTATATTCTCAAGAACTGTACTAGCAGCCCCAAACATCTCAATTAACCTAGTCACGGAGCCAAAATGGGAGCTCCAACGTGTAGCTCCAGCTCGTTGTAGAGTACGACTCTGATTACACCCTCGACCTGTATCAAGTTCTCCAGTAGCCACTTTATGTGCAATTTCAATTTCCCGAGCAAACTTTAACTCAGCATAACGCTTGGGAGAAGCACTAAGAAAATTGACAATGACACTCAAATTTGAATATAACTGCCAAATCTCACGCACATCTTTAGATACCGCAATTAATGCTAATTGCAATTGATGTGCAAAACAATGCACATAATATGCGTATGGGCAATCTTTAAGGAATAATACTTGCAATCCATTCCAAGCACCGCGCATATTACTAGCGCCATCATACCCTTGGCCTCGCATATCTTGGACTTGGAGATCATGACGAGCAAGAATAGTACATATCTCGTTTTTAAGAGTCAAAGCCTTGGTGTCAACAACCTCCACAATGTCAAAAAAGCGCTCTCTTACATAACCTTCACCATCAACAAATCTCAAAACAATTGCCATTTGCTCTTTATTACCTTCATCAAGAGCTTCATCGACAAGAATACAATATTTAGCATTTCCAATTTCCTCACGAATCGTGTTTCTCACTTTGTTAGCATAAATGTTCAAAATCTCCTTTTGTACTTTCGGTGAAGTATACTTGGCATTTCCCGGAGCATTTTCCAAGACAACCTTCTTCATTTCTTCATTACAATCTCCCCAAGACTTTATCAATTCAAAGAAATTCCCACGATTCAAAGAATCAGGAGATTCATCATGGCCTCTAAATGCACACCCTTGAATTGAAAGCCATTTGCATGCCTTTATCGAGGTCATAAGTCGCAAACGATTTGCCAAAACTTCTTGGGTGGATTGCGCATTTAATACTTTGTCAACATGTCGAGAAGGATGTCGTAAACCTTGCCACTTGTCCATAGCCATATTATGTGGAGAAAGAGAGCAGCCAACGTGATGCACAAATGTACATTTATCTCCATTATTCACCCTCTTCCAACTACTAAATCCTTCAACAGTAAATGCAGGAAACTTTGACGGTTTGTTGTCAAAAAGATAACAAGGCAAACAAAAGGCTCTATCTTTAGCTTCAGAATACTCGAGTCAGGGAAACTGTGAAAACCAAGAGTATTGAAATCGGCGATTTTGTTTTCCATCTTTAGTTCGTGGATACTCTACCAATTTGGGTTGATATGGTCCCAAACTAATATACATCCTCCGAATATCATCATGTCGATTCACATCGTATGCTGATATTGGACGACGTTTTCCCGGATCACGCTCTATAGAAGTGGACTCAATTTCATTCAAAGGAAGTTGAGATGTGGAAGGAGGTTGTTCTTCAACTTTTATATGTTCGAGTCTTTGTAACTTGGAAGGAGGCTCGTCGTTTTTCTTAAAAAATGAAAGAAGATTTCTTTGCGACATGATAATCTATGACAGTAAAAAAAAACATTTGAATGAATACAACATGAAAAATTCGGAGCGGAGCAGCAATATACAAGAAAAATCATTAGATAAAGAGAAGATTTAGATAAAATTAACACAAAAACATGCCAATTTTCAGAGAAGAAGAAATGGACAAAGTGATAAACAGACCTGTGCGGCTGGGGCAGTTGAAGTAGGAGCTGATAATGCAGTTTGTCCACCAAATTTCACTCCAACAGCCTGACCAGTAAATCTGAAAATGTAAACAATGAGTATCAGAATAAAGAGCTAAAGACAACTATAGGAAGGATTTCAAAATAAAACAAGTCATCCAGATTGATAAATGCATAGTTGGTTATTAGCAATTAACATACTATTAATTTTTTTGAGTAACAATTCTTCTTTATTAATCATTGGCAGCCAACTCTTTGAGAAAATTTCAAAAATGGACTCCACAAATTTCTATCAATGACTCACTCTATCACTAAAATCCAATTCAGAATCTTTTGAAGCCTGTGTACTATTTGATACTGATCTATGTTCTGAAAAGCACAGAGGTGTTAAAAAAATTGTTCTAGGAAAATGCACATTGATAGGAGTGGATGAAGTAGAGCTTTAGAGGATAGTTTTAGAATTATTGAATAAAAATATTCTCCAAACAGCTTGTTTCCCCTACAGGGCATGCTGTGTAAATTAAGTATTCATAGAGATAATGATGATCTACAATATTAAAGATGGTAAATGATGCATTGAATGTTTCTGGCACTTTCTTCCTATGCTTGAAGTGTTCAAGCTGTTTTTACTTTCTAGTGGTGATGAATTCTTAGTTTAGGTTATATATAAAGTCGAAGGGACAATTATTGGTTAATCTTGATATCTCACTAAAATTGATTATGGAACCAAAACTTTATGGGTTTGGACTATTATTGAAACCATCCATCTTCTAACTAATTTGTTCATATTTTAGAAGGGAAACTATTAACTGAAGTGTGAGAATGTGTCTCTAAAATGATCGTGCTAGGTTACAGAATTAACAAAAAGGCAATAACATTGGAATAGGTGATGCATCTGACGTGAGAACATACTGATGGTGGGAATTATATACAACTTCTAGTCATATACTTGAGGAGAGGATTTTCCATGTAACAGGTAAAGGTCAACTTACTTGGTTGAGTGTAAGGCTCCTGGGCTTATTAAAAGAATTCTACAGATTATGATTAGCAGTTAGAATGAGGTTGAGATATTGCCCCTGGACATATTAAAGTTTTGATCTTGCTTCTTTCAAGTTCACATGGATAAGATGATCTATGATGCTCTAACCCTAACATGGAAAGACCTAATACAATGATGATGTTTTCTTGGTTGAAGTAGAGAGAAGATAACTTAATGCACTTAAAAAGCATTAGCATAATAAGTATGTTTTCCTCAAAATGAATGCATTAGACTGTACGCTTGTGGTGTGTTTATGCACCTTAGAGAAATAGGGTCAAAACCCCAGCCAACCCCCCCATCCAGTTGTCCACCTTCCCATCCAAACTAGGGAGAGACACGTTTTCAATCAAGAAGTCAATAAATATAGTAAAGCCGCAAAGAGATTGTTTTAGGATGATCCCAGTTTTAAATTAAAGCATTGGCAAAGATGCAAACATCAGCTATATCCCCATACACTGCAATATGCTCCAATAGTAAAATGGTGGAGGGCAAAATTGAGGCAGTCCCGAAAGCAAGACATGAGGGAACAATATTTAGAATTGAAATTAAAATTGAAATCTAAAATTTAAAAAAAAAATACCTGCAGGCTGCAGCCGAGACTCGCACTCGAGCAGGAGAAGAAGAATCAGACAGGAGGAGCTTCGGGTCGACTTCAACAATTGACAGATCGTCGAGATCGAGCAAGCAATCTATACAACAAAATTGAAATTGAAATTGAAATCTAATCAAAATTGAAATCTAACTGAAATTATAATTAGAGACATGAAGTCAAGTGGAATCCACAGTTAGATTGAAATTGAAATTGAAAAGCAAGCAATCCACAGTTTAATCGAAATTAAAATTAAATTTTTTGGCCTTCAACCTAGACTTGGACTTGAGATTCGAGAAGGAGAAGAAGATTAGAAGCACAAGAAGAAGAACAGACCGAGGAGGCAAGGACGACGGCTAGGGCTTCGTTGTTCGATCGAGAACGACGGCGTCACGGACTCACGAACTCACGGCAACGTCGGCAAGAGATTTCCGTTTCGACTTCGTCGCTTCGACCTCAACTTCCATCTGAATCATCAGATAGAGCCATCGATTCGAGCTTCGAGGAAGTCAGGAAGGAGAACAGAGTGCGACCTTCGGCCTTCTGCCCTTTGATTTTGATCGCTGCTGATCGATTGAGATTCTGAGAAGGAATTTTAACAGATGGGCTGGGCTGGGCTGAAGCAACCTTTAATTTCTCAGCTGGGCTGGGCTTTAATGAAGTCTAATGCCCAAAACAATAAAAACTTGGGACGGGCTGTAGCCCGGCGCAGCCAACTGATAGATCCGCCCCTGTTCCACGCTATTTGTTTGTCTCCACATATGCTTAATAGTAAATTGCCTAAGGTGCAGTTGACAACTTCTGTTTGTCCATCGATTTGAAAATGTGTCATGCTACTATACTTCAATAATGTATCAAATCTCAGCCACAAGGTAGCCCAAAAATAACTGAGAACTTGCCATCTCGACCTGAAATAATGAAACTCGGCACACCATTGCAATCTTACAATCTCTTGAAAGAACAACTTGGTTACGTGTAGTGCATCAGAAGTCTTGCGTAAGGAATAAAGTATGCTGTCTTGAAACATCTATCTACCATAACGAAGATAGAACCCACACTTTTTTACGTGCGAGAGAGTCCCAACACAAAATTCATGCTCAAATCTTCCCAAATATCTTAAGAAATAGGTAAATTTGTATACAAACCCGTATTTTGTGATTGTCCTTTAGAAACATGACAAACTGGACAACTCTTTCACAATGGTAGCCCGCGGCCAATAGTATCTCTTGTCAATACTATTTTCCCAAAGGCCTTTCACCTTAGTTTTGACGATGACTAACTTATGAAGGCTAGTTTACTAATGATCTTGTATTTAATAAGTTTTAGATATTGATCAAGATCTTAGTAGGTGATTAGTTTCAACAAAGAATTCAAAGCCAGTTTTGGAGCTAACATATGATGATTCAAGTGTTCGCACGTCAAGATCGCATCTAGCACTCAAATTGGAGTCAAGTTCATTTGGATCGAGTTTGGATCGAGACGTCTTGAAATGAAGATCGACAAGAAGACCTCGATTTGTTTAGTTTTATTTTATTTTAGATCTTGTGTAAGGATAGCTTAGTCTTGATATGCATAAGTTCACACACACACACAAGTTCAATAGTTTTTGGTTTGTTTAACCGATTTTAAATTTTCAAGAACATATCTTTAGTTTTCATGAGCAGATAGAATCAAAACAAGTTTTACATAGTTTATATGTATAGTGAATTCATCCATATATATTGTTTAGTTCATATTGTCTAAAAACTTATTTTGATGATTCTAATTCATGGGTTCAAGTTTTGTTTTTTAACAAAACTTAATTTTGGATTTATTATCAAAAATATACATCTTATATGTGTATTGGATCATATCCATACACACTATGCTTCATAAGTGTTTAAAATATCTTGTTTTATATTTGAACAAGTTTTGAAAAAAATCCGATTTTTCATTAGAAGTTTGATTTTTGCAAAATACCGTTTTTTGTTTAAAGCTGAATTTCTATATCGTAAAAATAGTTTAACTTGTTTGTAATATGTGTTGATTTTTGATCACACATATTTGGACTTCAAAGTATTTCATTGAACTGATTTTTGTGGATTTTATATTTATGGGATTTTATAGGATGTTTAAAGACCAAGTTTTAATTCCTTTAATATCCCACACCTTGGCTTCTGGCAGTCGACCGAGCGGTCGACCGATGTGCACAGGCAACGTGCACACTGCCTTAGCCTATAGGCCGGTCGACCGGCCAGAAAGACCAGCCCTTTAGTTCTGGCCTCAGTCGATCGGGCGGTCGACCGTTGGCAAATTGCCTGGGGCGGTCGACCGGTAACCCCAACAGTCAGAAATCAGACCGTTGACCGGTCGACCAGGCGGTCGACCGACGGGTCATTTCTGACCTATTCTGGCCCCTAACGGCTAGTTTTTCAGACCCCTATAAAAATGGATCTTTGGAGGTTGTTTCTCTTAAGATTTCTAAGAGAAAATTTTCTCACCTTCTCAAGTGTTTTTAACAAAATTTTCAAAAGAAGTTTTAGTACCAAAACTCTTATCTTTATTGGTTTCAAAGTTTTTGGAAAATCAAAAGAAAACAAGTCTTTGGGAATTTAGTTTTAATCTTCATTTTCATATCTATTTAGAAGTTTTTCCAAAGTTCTTTGTTATTTCTTTTCTAAATACTTTATTTTCTCACATACTTGGGCTATCAATTCTATTTCTATCTTTAGGATCTTGTTTTTGTGAGAAAAATTATTTGTGATCCTTTGAAATCACTAAGAGAGTTTGATATCATTGGATCACCTAGTTGTAAACTTTTTCTTTTCTTTGGCTTTATGCCAGCCCTCTTGTATAGAGGTGATTGTATTTGAGAAAGGAGTTGTGTACTTCAAGTGTTGAGTTGTAATTCTTCGATAGAGGTCCCTTTGTGGAAGGTCTTGTGTGGACGTAGTGAAAATTCTTCTGTGTGAAGGCGGGGACGTAGAGGCTCGAACCTCAAAACATATCTTTGTGCTTGCATTTGATCCACTATCTCTCAACTCTATCTCTCTTCATATCTTTCATTGCTTTACATTGTTCATATTCATATGATAGATATAGTTCGTGTGTGCCCACATTTGTGTTCAACCAAGAGAGCTTTTTAAAGCACCTCAACTTTTAGTCTAGAGGAATAGCTCAAGAGACCTTCACGGGAAATTCGGACTCGCTCTTGGTTACACGTTGTATGTTTGCAAATTAGTTTTATATTCCATATTGTTGTGCATTAGATTAGCTTGTCACCTATTCACCCCTCTCTAGGTGACTTTCAATTGGTATTAGAGCCACACTCCTAATATTCGATTTAACAACCTAGGAATGTGATTTGGATTACTAATCTAGATTTGCATTTGCACACATATAGTTTATACACTCATGGATTTTCTTGCCCCTCCCATGTACGATATTTCCAACATCTATATGTGAAAGTTCAAGATGAGTGCATATCTTAAAGCCCTAGGATTGCATATTTAGCTTACCACTACCAAGAAATCTTATCTTGCTAATAACAAGCATATAGAGGCTAATGCACAAACCTTTGAGGCACTTAGGCACACACTTAGTAAAGATGATCTTTCTTTGATTTCTTTGTAATTCCGTTTTTACAGTGTGGAACACATTGACTTCTCCCAAGGTACAGACGGCACATGTTTTGGAGAAGGAATCTAGTGGAGATGGGTCTGACTAAACTTACTTTATGGTCCAAGGGAATGACTCCCTTGAGGTAATTTCGGACACTCAACAAGATGATAGTACTAGTTCTTCATGTGATGAAATAATTGGATGCACATGCATTAAATGAAGAGTTTTCCCTGTTTTGTGAAAACTTGTTAAATAAATATAAACTTTTGAAAAAGAAAAGTTTTGAATTAAAAGAAGAACATAAAAATTTATTTTCTAAACTTGATATGGTTTTGCAAGAGAAGGTTGGAGTTTCAAATGAAAGGGACTCATTGAAATTTTAATTTGACCTTGCTTTGAAAGAAAATGAATTTTTGAAAAATAAAAATAATTTTGATGTTGTTTTGAAGAAAAATGAGATCTTGTCTTCAAAACTTGAATTTATTTTAAAAGAAAATGATTCTTTGAAAAATAAAATTGCTTTGATTTTCAAAGAATTAGATTTGATTTCAAAAGAAAAGGTTTTATTGAAAAATATTTGATCTCATGTTTGTCATACACCCATTACTTCATCTTTTAGTGATAAACATGTTGCATGCTCCACTTCTTCTTCAATCATTGAAAATGATATTTGTATTTTGAAGAAGAGTATACATTGTTTGGGCTCTACTTTGAGCCATTGTGTCATGAATCACAAGAGATTGGAATCCAAGTTTCACAAGAAACATACTCCACATATTCATGCACACCCTCACGGCATACACACGCTTATCATGCTCACACACATGATTCCATGTATGCTCATGTGTACACTTGTACACATTGTGGACGTACGGGCCGCCTTGTAAAGTTTTGTTATGATAAAATACATAATTCAAATTTTACAAATAAATTTGTTTGGCTTAGGAAAGGTGCTAATCCCATGGACCCAAGAAAGTGTGGGTACCAAAATTCACCCCTATTATATTTGTTGTAGGTGTGAGCTCTCACTTGATATGAGGGTATCAGTACCTTGATGGTGGATGCGATCCGAGCCTAAAAATCATATTTATGGAAGCATCACTTTCAAGGGATGTTTGGTGAAGGGACCACCATAGTTTGGAGACCTAAAGATTGGGATTTGGTAACTCTCTCTAACTCCCATTTTTGTTTAAATGCTTTTATATTATTGATTTTTAGCATGTCATATTTTAATATTCATTATGTTAAATCAATATTAATTAGACATGTGATACACCTGGATAGTCTTTGAGATACATTCATATTTATATGGATTCATATTTTTGTGTTCTAACTAGAGTTTAGTTATTGCATATATCCTAGTTCTAATAGCATGTGCATTTACCCTAATGATCATGTTTGTTTATGTTTTAACACTTCATGTTTTGATTACTTGTTTAGATGTAAATTTTATTAAAACTTGTGTTTATACTTGTACAACTAGTGAGCCACATTTGGTTATTATATGTTTGTACTTTATTGCTCATTTGTACCCATTAGATATACTTATATAATCTTGTTTTGATGATTTTTGCATCTTTACTTGTTTCCCTATTTTTGTACAAGTTTTTTATAAAAAATATGCTTAGCTTCTTGTATATGTCAATTTTGTCTATAAATAATAGATATACATGTATATCTTAGAGTCATTTGCTTTCACGCAAAATTCTAATATGGACTCATTTATGTTTGGGATATGTATGTATATTTTTTAATTTCAACAAAACATACATATACCTTGAAGCTTGTTTAGTTTTTAATAAAAATAGAATTTCTTGAGTTTTGATGATTTCATTTTGTTTAAGAAATTTATTTATTTTCATATGAGCTTCAATGCCTTATTTCCATGTAAATGTTTCTTACATGATTCTTCCACTCTACATTATTTTGTTTACTCATGGTTTTGATTCATGAGCCTATACGAGCTTTATCAATTTTTAAGAGTCGATTCTCATGTAGTCTTCATATATTATAGAATAAATCCTTATTTTATTCCTTACTTAAAGGACTTTGTACTAGTCTTCAAAATTATCATAAAACTAGTCTCGTTATTCTTAAATTGGTAGAGTTTTCAATTATGCTAAAATGATTTTCAAATTTTATTTTTGAAACCCTACTATGTAAGGGCGGTTGGATGGGCGACCATGCCTTGTATACCCTTATTTAAATATCTTTCAAATATGTGCATGATAGGGTGGTAATTATGAGTTATACACATGATTTCAATGAAAACTTCATTCTTTGTATGCTTATATTTATTTTCTTATATATGTATGCATCATATCTCAATTGATATTATATTGCTCTAAACATACATATATATGATTTTGATTGTGCTTATTTTATAATGTCCATACATTTTAGCACAAATTGATTTCATGCTAAGCTTGATTTAGTTCTTAATGATAATGGACATCTTTACAAGTTTATACATTATTTTTATTGGTATTTCATAAAGGGGGAGAAAAATTTGTGTCTTATCTTTCAATTAGTTTTATTTTCAATTGGTGTCTTACTCCTACTCTTTATGATAAAAAATATTTTGTTTTGATATGTGTTAACATTTTTAATATTAGTATCAACAATCTTAAATTGGTTTTATTCTCAAATTGGTATCTTTATTGTAAAATAATTTTAGTATTTACCTTAAAAAAAATTGGTTTTTACTTTCAATTCGTATCATGTCCTTTTATTGATATCGAATTGGTAAAAATGTTGTTTCACTTTCAATTGGTTTCTTCCAATTGATTGTTTTTATTGGTATCAAAATTTTATTTTCAAAACATGTTTATTAGTATTGTTTGTTTTTCTTCACCCCTTTGTTGATGAGTGACAAAAAGAAGGAGAAGGATTAGTGATTATGTATGCAAGTTTGATTAAGTGTATATGTATATATACATATGTTTTATAATTCTCATTTTCATATATTTTATTATTATTTATTGGTATTTTGAGCATACATTGAATATCTATATATTTTATTGCTATGCATAAGTTAAGAGGGAGATTCTATAATACTTATTCTTAATCTATGCATATATAACCTCATAAGTTTTGTCATCATCAAAAAGGGGAGATTGTTGGCCCAGAGGCCTTTCACCTTAGTTTTGATGATGACTAACTTATGAAGGTTTATTTACTAATGATCTTGTGTTTAATAAGTTTCAGATATTGATCAAGATCTTAGTAGGTGATTAGTTTCAACAAAAAATTCAAAGTCAGTTTGGAGCTAACACATGATGATTCAAGGGCTCGCACGTCAAGATCGCATCTAGCACTCAAATTGGAGTCAAGCTCATTTAGATCGAATCGTCTTAAAAATGAAGATCTATAAGAAGATCTCAGTTTATTTAGTTTAGTTTCATTTTAGATCTTGTGTAAGGATATCTTAGTCTTGATATGATCAAGCTCACACATACAAGTTCAATAGTTTTTTGTTTCGGTTTAACCGGTTTTAGATTTTCAATAACATATCTTTAATTTTCATGAATAGATAGAATCAAAACAACTTTTACATGGTTTATATGTATAGTGGAATCATCCATATACATTGTTTAGTTCATATTGTCTAAAAACTTATTTTGATGATTCTAGTTCACGGGTTCAAGTTTTGTTTTTAACAAAACTTAGTTTTGGATTTATTGTCAAAAACATAGATATTTCATCTTATAATATTGGATCATATCCATACACACTAAGCTTCATAAGTGTTTAAAATATCTTGTTTTATATTTGAACAAGTTTTGAAAAAAATCTGATTTTTCATTAGAAGTTTGGTTTTTGAAAAAAATACCGTTTTTAGTTTAAAGCTGAATTTCTATATCGCAAAAATAGTTCAACTTGTTTGTAACATGTGTTAATTTTTTTATCACGCGTATTTGGGCTTCAAAGTATTTTAATGAACTAATTTTTGTGGATTTTATGAGATTTTATAAGATGTTTAAAGACGAAATTTTAATGCCATTAATATCCCAGACCTAGACTTCTGGCGGTCGACCGATCAGTCGACCGAACCAGAAGTCGGTCGACCGAGCGGTCGACCAATGTGCAGAGGCAACATGCACACTGCCTTGGCCTATGGGCCGGTCGACTGGATGATTGACCGATCCAGAGAGCTTGCTCTCTGGATTTGTCCCCGATCAACCGACCAGAGAGATTAGCTCCCTGGTTCTGGCCTCGGTCGACCAGGCGGTCGACCGTTAGGCAAATTGCCTGGGGCGGTCGAACGGTAAACCCCAATGATCAGAAATCTGACCGTTGGCTGGTTGACCGGGCGGTCGACCGACAGGTCATTTCTGCCCTGTTCTGGACTCCAACGACTAGTTTTCAGACCCCTATAAAAATGGGTCTTTAGGGGCTGTTTCTTCTAACATTTTTACGAGCAATTTTTCCCACCTTCTTAAGTGTTTTATACAAAGTTTTCAAAAGAAGTTTTAATGCCCAAGCTCTTATCT
Source organism: Agave tequilana (assembly GCA_038442645.1). NCBI lineage: Eukaryota > Viridiplantae > Streptophyta > Magnoliopsida > Asparagales > Asparagaceae > Agave > Agave tequilana. The sequence continues at coordinate 52,186 of JAVJIF010029610.1, read as the reverse complement.
TTATTGGTTTCAAAGTCTTTGGAATATCAAAAGAAAACAAGTCTTTGGGAATTTAGTTATAATCTTCATTTTCATATATATTTAGAAGTTTTTTCCCAAGTATTTTCTTTGTAATTTCTTTTCCAAAATAGTTCTTTTTCTCACATATTTGAGCTCTCAATTCTATTCCTATCTTTAGGATCTTGTTTTTGTGAGAAAAATTATCTGTGATCCTTTGAGATCACCAAGAGAGTTTGTGATCATTGAATCACCAAGTTGTAAACCTTTTCTTTGCATTGGCTTTGTGTTTTTCCTCTTGTGTAGAGGTGATTGTGTTTGAAAGAGGAGTTGTGTACTCCAAGTGTTGAGTTGTAATTCCTCGATGGAGGTCCCATTGTCAAAGGTCTTGTATGGACATAGTAGATATTCTTCTGTGTGAAGGCGGGGACGTAGAGCAGTGGCTCGAACCTCAAAATATATCTTTGTGTTTATATCCGATCCACTATATCTCAACTCTATCTCTCTTTATATCTTGCATTGTTTTACATTGTTCATATTCATATGTTAGATATAGTTTGTGTGTGCCCACACTTGTGTTCAATCAAGAGAGCTTATTAAAGCACCTCAACTCTTAGTCTAAAGTAATCTAGAGGAGTAGCTCCAGAGCCCTTCACGGGGAATTCAAATTTGCTCTTAATTATATGTTGTGTGCTTGCAAATTAGTTTTTAATTCCACATTGTTGTGCATTAGATTAGCTTGTCACCTATTCACCCCCTCTAGGTGACTTTCAATAGTATCTCTCGTCAACACTAGCCATTGTCTTGTCTTTTCCAAGTTCCCATCAAGTTCGCCTCCTTGTAAATCTCTAGTGACCTTCTCCCTTGGATAATTCCTTGGAACACATAGCAAATTTCCTTTAAAAAGAAAACTGTTTAAAATATAGTAGTCTTTCGTGGGTTGGCTTGTCAAACACTTTTCCCCAAATCTCCTCAAAGCATTCATCTTTTTTAACTCCTTCAAGAAATCAGACCCAATGTTCTCGCTTTTCAAAGTAGTCACGAATAACATTTTTTGACTCAGTGCATCAGGAACTTTGTTGTCACCCTAGATTTGTGCCTAATCATAAAGTTAAATTGTTCAAAATAAGACGCTCACCTTGCATGCATCTTGTTGATGTGTTTTTAATTCTTGACGTGTTGGATGATTGATGATCTGAATAAAATACAAAGTCATTATCTATAAGATAGCTCTCTCATGTCTTCAGAGAACGATAAATCACATACGACCATTTCTCATAATTAGACCACTTCTATCATACTTCATTCAACTTCTTACTTAGATCGGTAATAAGCCTCTTTTCTTGTAAAAGAACTGCTTCAATACCAACTCCACAAGTATCATATTCTAGCTCGAATAACTTCTTAAAATCTAAAAATGCTAATATTGGTGATTGGTGAGTTTATCCTTGATTAGGGCAAATGCTTCATTTACCGCTTCAGTTCAAAGAAAAGAACCTTTTTTCTTCAAAATCGGTAATAGGTGCTACCAAACTACTAAAATTTCGGATGAAATACCGGTAGAAGTAGCTAATCCATGAAAGCCTCTCACCTCTATGGCACTCTTAGGTACGGGCTAATTTTGTGTTGCTCTTACTTTTTTCTCGTCTATATGGATCCCTTAAGGACTAACTATGACCCCCAAGAATACCAAACTAGTAGTTGTGAAGCTGCACTTCCTCAAATTGATGTATAACTCATTGGCTTATAGAACCATCAACACTTATCGTAGATATTGTATATGTTCAGCCTCATTTGAACTGTAGATAAGAATGTCATCAAAATAAACAACCACGAACTTCTCTAGGAACGTTTCAACACTTGATTCATCAATCTCATGAAAGTACTTGGTGTATTGGATAGTCCAAAGGGCATGACCATCCACGCATATAATCCCTCCGGAGTCTTGAATGTTGTCTTTCATTCGCCTTCCGACCTAATACAGATTTGATGGTATTCATTCCTGAGGTCAATCTTCAAAAACATGCATGACCCTCCCAATATATCCAATATATCATCAAGTCGAGGTATGAAAAATCTATAGCGAATAGTGATCTTGTTGATTGCCCTACTATCCACACATATGCACCAACTTTCATCCTTCTTTGGTGTTAAAAGAGTCGGTATGGCACATGGACTCATAATCTCTTTAATATGTCATTTGTGTATCAACTTTTCAACCTTCTCCTTTAGAACTTCATTCTCCTTGGGGTCTATCCGATAGTATGAAAGATTAAGTAGACTTGCTCTCGAAATAAGATCAATATGATACCGGATATCTCTCATGGGTGGTAATCCTTCTGGAAGCTCATCGTGCACAACTCCTTTAAACTTTTTCAACAATGGTCTCATCTTCTCGGAAATTTCAACGGGCGAAGTAACTTCTTCCTTGACTACTAAAGCAAGTATTTGATTTGTTTTCTTTGATTCCACTAAGAACCCACCTCGATTGCATATGAATATGAATTTAGGCTCTTTTTCTTTTGTAGACTTTAGAATAGGTGGAATTGGTCTCATGGCAACTCTTTTGCCCTTAATTGAATATACAGTTGTTTCTCTTACCTCTATGGGTTGCATCAAAATCATGTTGTCATGGTCTCCCTAAAAGAATATGACATGCTTCCATATCAGCCATATTATAAGCAACAGAGTCTTGATAAAACTTGCTAATTGAAATAGAAACATGACATAAATTTGTTACCTTGATAGAGGGGCCCTTCTTGATCCAACCGATGGTGTAAGGATGAGGGTGTGATTTCGTCTCTAACTTCAAATAGTCTACGAGTGCTCTAGAAACGATATTCTCACAACTTCTTTTGTTAATGATGAAGTTGCATACATTGCTCTTGACCGAATACCTTGAATAAAAGAATTGATGCCGCTTCGTAGTGTTAGGGTCCTTCTGATTGCACATTAATCTCTGAACAACATAAGTTGCAAATTCCCCATGCTCATCGACAAAGTTAAAATTATTTGGTACTTCAATCTCGAATTCTTCCTCTTTTTCGTCTTCATAATATGTCATATTGACTTGCTTTCTTTTAGGTCATTCATTGGACTTGTGTCTAAGCTCTTCACACCTATAACACTTGCCAACCTCAGGCTTGGCATAGGGATTTTTCTTGCTCTTTACAGCTGCGATGGTTGTTGTTGCTGGTGTTGATGCAGTGGTGTTGGTTGACTGACGAGCTGACAGTCGATCAACCGTTATGAAGCTCGGTTAAACTTTTTGCGTAACTTGCTAACTTTTCAGTTAGTGTTGAACGCCTGAAAGATGAAGCCCTATTTTATAGTCTCTCGATATTCAATACTTTGTTGTGTGCTTCATCAACAAACAACACACTACAAACAACACACTATGAACGATCACGCGCTCTTGAATAGAGTACTTTAGGCTACTTATATATTTTGTCGCTTATTGCTCTTTCATCATAGATAAATAGCAGCGTGATGATAGTCGATAGAATTCCTCCGTATATATCGTGACAGTTCTTATACCTTCTTGACAGTGTTCAAATTAATTATAAAAGATTTATTGATAAAAAGGTGGAAGGAATCTACCTCAAAGTAATTGTTTCATGCGCCTCCATGTCATCACAGGTGGCTTGCCTTGACGTCTTGTGATTTATAATTGGTCCCACAATTCGATCGCTTCTTCGTTGAGTTTGTATGCCACAAACTTGACTTACTTCTCCAATGGGATATAAGTCATCTCAAAGAACTTCTTCACCTCATAAATTCAATCCAAAAAGGTTCAATATCAAGGTTCCCATTAAAAGAAGAAATCTCAACTTTTACCCGATACTTATTAGGACTTGGGTACCCTCCTTCCCTACCATGATTAGGATAAGAAAATCTACCTCCTAGTTAAGGTTAGGAAATTCGTCTTCCATGTTTGGGTTAGGATTAGTGAATCTTCTTCATCTTCTATAGGTCATACCTTCATCTTCATATTCATCTTCAAAATTATCGTATTGATAGATGGGATTGCCCAATTCTTCCTTATTGGAGAAATCATCAAATTGGAGATTTTGTAGAGGATGATTCAGTGGTGGTGGATGTGAGGGTGGTTGATAAGAGGTGGTTGTAATGGAGATGACTGATTTGATGGTGGTTGTAATGGAGGTGGCTGATGTGATGGTGATTATTGTGGTGGATGTAAGGGTAGCGGTGGTGGTGAAAATTTAGTAGATGGATGATCTCATCCGCTTTGGTATATACCATCGGCTAGATTTCATTCATCGATCTTAAGGGATACTCTCTGAGCTCTCGGACCACATTGTCTAAGGTTCACTTGATAGCTCTAATCTTCCCTTCAACAGTTCTCATCCTTGTGGAAGGGCCTTGCAAATCATCATCTTCTCATGCTATTGTCAGAAAGTAGCGATAGCTCTGATACTATTTGGTGCAGACAAGGAAGCGAACATTATTGCCTAGATCGCGTTCCTTGAAGGATATCTTTAGGTAAGATTGAACACTCGAATCCACGAGCAAAGGATAAATAACTTGAATCCACGAGAAATTGAAAAGAAAAACTTATCTTTTATTGATGATCAAGCTTGAATCCCCAAAATCAAAGATACAATGACCTTATATAGGTAATAAAAGAAAAATATTAATTTATCTAGAAAACCTAATCAAATAAAAGAAAAATGAAACAAAGTAGATTTCAATTAAGAATTGAAAACCGAATCATGTTCAGAATCGAATACGCAGATACACCGCAAGCGGTCGACTGCTGGGTAAGGCCCAGTCGACCACTGGTTAAGTTGAGCCAGAATCTGTCGACTAGTGCAAGTCAGCTATCGATAGAATGTAAACTCAGGAAACGTCTCTTGCAGACAGTCTGTCGATAGCTGAATTTGTCGGTCGACTGTCGGTCGACCGAAAACCGAACTTGGACTCTATCTTGGTCTGCTGGCTTGCTTCTGCCTTGATCTCCTACATCAATGGAGCAATTAAAGTGATATTTTTCTAATTTCGTGAAAAATAAAATATATTAAGAACCTTGTTGGACTTGGTCTTCTCATTTTTCTCATATACCATGTTATTCTTTATAAATATTGTGGAAAATAGTTTAAATTGTATGCTCAGCTATTGAGTTGTTGTGTGTGCGCGCGGGCGCATATAATATTATTCATCTTTAGTTATAAAATATCTACACCTACAAGTAGCATGTCCATATATAGGTAAAACTATCATCTCATAATAATAAAATATCTATCTTTACATGTAATATGTCCACTTTTATATGAAATTATTGACCTACATTTTGTCTATTTGTATATATAGCTTATCCCCCTTCACTGATTTGTTCTCCATCTATTATTATGGTATTTGTTTCTATTTTATTGGGTTAAAAAGGCTAAGAAGAGAAAAAGACCTCTGTCTCATGTCCTGAATTAGACCATATTCTGAGTTCATATAGAAAATAGCCTCAATATCAGAGGTTGTCACTGGAATCTATTACAAAACAGTCTATTTCGTTGGTATCTTCAGCTCGATCCCATTCCAATCGACTGTCAGACAATAAAGACGGCTATAAGGAACTACAATGAGAGTACATAACTGTTCTTTTTGGTGATCGCATGTACTCCTCCTCCACTGTTGGGTGTAATAACACACCAACATTTTCATAAATGGAATTCATATGGGTTGGAGCAAGAAAGAGCCACCACTGTAGATAAAATACATTTTCATCAATAATTTATTCATAGAATAAAAAGATTTAGCTAAAAGTGAGAAGTTACTCAAAAAGATGAGCAGTTAAGATCAAAAGTAGACACTTCACCGTGAAAGATAAGTATAAATAGATACGAAAGGTGGACATATAAAAAATTAAAGGTGAATAGTTTATGTCTAAAAGTTGACATGTTGAGATAAAGGTAGACATATTGAAATGAAAGTGGATAGAGTTTGTCTCAAGAAGACATATTTGGATAAAGGTAGATAGATTGATCACAAAGGTGTATAATAGTTTTTTACATTTGGGGACAATTTTAAGATTAAATATATACTCAAATTAATCAAAAAGATATTTTATTAAATATAAAAGTTGACATGTTTATATTATAGATAAACAACTCCACGCGTGAACTAAAAAATAATGTTCCTTACTTTTCATTCTCTTCACCATACCAATGCCAGAGTATATATAGACCAATCATGAGTAATACAAACGACATACTTGAAATATGTACACTAAGTGCTTGTTGCTAATGATGGTGGCAAATATATTCTGCTCTTTCCCAAATTTGTACCTTAAGAGCAAATGAAAGAGAAAGAAAAATAAAAAGACATAGGAGAAAATGAATAATAAGACTTAGAATAGAAAATAGAGGAAAAGTTGGAAGATAAAGTAAATGGAAGGAGAGGAGAAATATGGGATTAATTCCAACCATGTAATTTAGAAAGAATATCTTCTAGCCATGTAATTTAGAGAGAATATCCCGCTTTATCCTCGTTTCCCTCAATTTTTCTCTCCATGCACATTTTTCTTTTTTGATTAATCAATCAAAAAGATCAAATCCTAAAAAGTGTCCATTCCACTGATAAGCTGTCTTTTTTATGCAAGAATGTATTCAATGCAACTACAAAAGATAGATTTGCTCCAGATTTCGCGCTGTAGCAGAAAACAGTTGCATGTAGATATAAATGAGTAAGGGAAAATAAACGAGAAACCTTGATTATTTTTCGCGTTGTGACAAACACCTGCAACCCTTTTGCAGTGCATGAGCAACAATAATTGCGACCACACGCGCGACGCTATTGTGAAATCAGAGAGCTGCGCAAAAAAGACAATACTAGGGAAATGAAAATATAAAGTAACCCGCATCCAATAAAAATGGGGACAAGAATTTTTTGAAACATTTAGTTGGGGGCTTTTTGACACGAATTAAAACCTAGAAGCTTTTACGAACTTGAAAAAAAAAAAATAGGGCCACAATGATGATGATGTGGAGAAGCCAGTGGGTAGAAAAGTTACGACTTTTCTTGTTCTTGTGTTGGTCCGAAGAAAGCACGTGGGAGGTGATAGAGGGTTGGGGAGGCGAACACAGTTCATTAATTGCTTGGATTGATTGTGATAATTTATTACTTGATAAGGACGCGGTGAGAAAATTGAGGGGGTGGGTGAAGACAACAAGTCGAGGTGGTGGGCATCGTTAATAACTCAATGTTGTATTGAGCTAACGTAAAAGGGAAAAGCAATATAGAATTAGTTGTTGTGGAGTTAAAATCATATCTACAGAAATTTATAAAATATCTAATTTACATCATACTATTTATTTAAATTAAATATATGTTGAATTTGCATAAAAATAAAACAACAAGAATCCAAAAACCATCCAACGAGAACCTACGAGAATCATGTCAGATGCATATCGATGACCAATCCAGAAGATCAGTGCAATATAGTTTATGAAAGAGTCTGCAACAATAATATCTTAATTATTTGATTCCGTTAGTTGAGATTCCTCTTTGAGCTACTCTTCACAAGAGGGTTTGGACAACGTTGGCTTGGTTGGATTAAAGTTGTTTGCTTTCAGGGACATCATCAGTTCTTATTAATGGGAAACCGAGAAACTACATCTATTGCCGTAAGGGTTTTAGACAAGGAGACCCACTCTCCACCTATCTCTTCATCCTTGTGGTTGACACTCTCACATTTATCCTTTCCATCGTCGGTAATAACGGTTGCATCCAAAAGGAGGGCTCCTTCCCTTGGCCGAATGATATTGTTAGCCTCCACTATGGCGATGACACTCTCCTCCTTGTGGGAGATGCGAGATCTCTCATCTACCTCAAGCTTCTACTTTATGATTTGAGATGATGATCAGTGTCAAAATCAACTTTCATAAATCCTTTACTTAAAACTTGAGTAAAAGTGAAGAGGTGGGAATAAGAGCCGCCACTATCCTTAATTGCATCCTTGGCTCCTTCCCTTTCATTTATCTTGGGCTACCGATCAAGCCGACCTCTTATACAAAGAAAGATTGGCTACCACTCATGAGAGGATTGAAAAGAGACTTGCTACTGTTGGCCCAAAGGCCCATCACTCTAGTTTTAATGATGGTTAACTCATGTAGTTATAGTACTAATGATTTTGTGTTTATTAAGTTTTAGATATAGGTGAAGATCATTATTGGTGTTTAGCTTCTACAATAGACACGAAGTCAAGATTTGAAGCTATCACGTGTTGATTCAAGAGCTCGCGTTTAAAGATCACATCAAGTACTCGAGATAGAGTCAAGCTCTTTGAATCATGTTTGGATCAAGTCGGCTTGGAGAAGAAGGTCTATAAGAAGACTTGTATTTAAGTTTGTTTAGATCTTGTGTAAGCATAGAATAGCTTTGAATTGCTCAAGTTCATACACACAAGTTTATAGTTTTGGTTTCGATTTAACCATTTTTTTGTTTCAAAACCGTATACATGTGTTTAAATGATTAGTTTATATATGCATGTTTTTATTTATACATGCTTATATGTTTTATGGGTTTTTAGTTTTGAATATATCAAGTATAAATATATCACTTTCATGAATATATTTCATCAAAAGAAGTTTACGGTTTATATGTATACTGTATTTCATCCATATCATTGATGGTTCTTATATACTTAGAAAAATTTATTTTGATGTATCTAGTTCATGTGTTTAATGTAGGTCACCTAGAGGAGGGTGAATAGGTAACATGCTAATCAAATGCCAAACAAATGTGGAATTGAAACTAATTATGCAAACTAAAACTATTTTGCTAACACATAATGTATAATCAAAGAGTGAAGCCGAATTCCCTGTGAAGGACTCTGCACTTCTCCTCAAGATTTCTCTAGATTAAGAGTTGAGGTGCTACTATAACTCTCTTGGTTGAATACTAGAGTGAGCACAAATATAAACAATATCAAGCATGTAAAGATGTGAACAATAAGAAAGCATGCAAGATATCAAACAATCCCAAGCATATATATATATCAATTACGCACAAGTAAAATCAAGCATATAAAAGATGTAAACAAAATAAGCATGCAAGATATAAACACAAGTAAGATAGAGAGATAAGCAATCACAAACACGAGAGATTTGTTTCGAGATTCGAGCCACTTGTTCTACGCCCCCGCCTTCACCATTATGAAGGATTTCCACTATAATCGATCTCGTAAGATCACTCGGTACCGTAACACCTACAACGAGTTCCCTCAAGAACTCTTAGACCCTCAAGTCCCTCACTTGTTCCTGCAAGAATAATACACGCGAACCTGTAAGCTCTCCGAGGCCGCAACCTCTACAACACCTCAAATACAAAAGGGTGGAACACTTGTGATCACTTCTCTTAATCACAAAAAAAACTCTCTAACATATAAGGATCCCAATAGGATGGATATAGCAATGGAAAGCTCAAATTTGTGTGAGAAAAACTAGATAGATGTTATGATGAAAAACACATAAAAATTTCTTTTGAAAACTCAAGATAAACACTCTTGAAAAACTCTTTTTGGATATGAAAGTGAAGCTCTAAAACTTATTGAAAAACTCCATAGAAGAGCTATCAAAAACAGTTGTAAAAATCTTGTACAAAATCTGGCCAAAAGTCCTTTTTTATAGGCAGTCTAAAAACTAGCCGTTATGGCCCAGATTGACCTGTCAGTCGACCGGCCAACAGTCATAAAAATGACCGTGGGGATTGCCAGTTGACCGCTCCCAGGCCACTCGCCTTGTCGGTTGACCGCCCGGTTAATCGACCAAACCCGAGAGTGGGTTTGATCCAGTCGGTCGACCACTCAGTCGACCGGCCTTACAGGCAAGGGCTTGCACACGTCCTTGTGCACATAGGTCGACCGACTGATCGACCGAGCCATGATTAGGTCAACCGGTCGACCGCCAGCAGCCCAAATTAGGGTTTTAGAAGATTAAAACTTGGACTTGTAAAACTCATAAAAATTCTATTAATCCCATAAATTTCACAAAAATAGGTTCATTGAAATCTTTTGAAGTACAAATATGTGTGATCAAAAATCAACACATATTACAAACAATTTAAACTATTTTTGAGGCATACGATTTAAAGCGTAAAACCAAAATCGGTATTTTCCAAAAACTAACTTCTAAATGAAAAACAGATTTTTTTCAAAACTTATACAAATACAAAAACAAGATATTTAAATGCTTTTGAAGCATAGTGTGTATGGAAATGATCCAATACACATGATGGATGAAATATATTTGTTTTGATAATAAGCTCAGAATGGGTTTTGATAAATACAAAACTTGAAACTATGAACTAGAAACGTTAAAATAAGTTTTTAGACAATTTGAAGCAATAATGTGTATGGATGAAATTTAATACACATATAAACTATGTAAACTTATTTTGATGAAATCTATTCATGAAACCGAAATATATATTCTTGAAACTCAAAAGCCAAAACTATATTTCCAAAAACTAAAACTATTTAACAAAAAATATTTGTGTGTGTATATGAGCTTGAGCAATCTACAACTAATCTATCCTTTATATGTTATCTAAGATAAAAATCTTAAACTTACAACTAGGACTCAAGTCTTCTTGAAAATCTTCTCTTAAAAATCTTCTTCTCCATCTCGACTTGGTCCAAACTTGATCCATGAGCTAGACTTCTCTTTGAGTACTTGATGCGATTTTGAAGCGTGAGCTCTGAATCAACACGTGCTAACTTCAAAAGTTGACTTTGAATCTTTTGTTGAAGCAAACACCGACTAAGATCTTGATTAAATATCTGAAACTTAATAAACACAAGATCATTAGTACTATAACTATATGAGTTAATCATCATCAAAACTAAACTGATGGGCCTTTGGGCCAACAATCTCTCCCTTTTGAGATGATAAAACTCGTAGAGTTATATATGCATGGATTAAAGATAAACTTTATAGAAGCTCCCCTTAACTCATGTATAACACAAAAACATAAAGATATTCAATGAAAGCTCATAAATAAAATATTAAACAAACACAAACAAATATACATAAATAAAAACATAGCATGCATATATAAACTAATTATTCTTCTCCCCTTTTTGTCAATTCATCAACAAAGGGTAAAGAAAGATAACAAAGATGTATATGAGATATACATTCATGAAGAGAAAGACGTTAAGTTAACTCCCCTGCATACATGCATTACATGGAGAAGGCATGACTAAACCCTAACCCATGTAAGCCATAATATACAATGTATAGATAGAGATATTAAGCTGCCCTACACGCGTGTACCATGTAAAGAAAAGAGGTTAAGCTTTTCTTTATAAAAAATATACTCAATATGAATCTATATGTAGAGGAGATGTTAAGCTCTCCTTGCATATAAGCAATACATATCACAATAAATTTTGAAACTACTTAAAATAAATTTTGATACCAATTAAATAATTAAAACAAAACAACAAATTTTGATACTAATTGTAATCAACAAAAATAAATTTTGTTAAACCAATAAACATAAATATTAAGATATCAATTGAAGATTTTGATATCACTTGAAATCAACAAACAAATTTTGAAAAATCAATGAAATCATTTTAAATTAAATTTTTTTCTTCCCTCCTATTTGAATCGTAGAAGATACCAATTAATATTTAGAATTAAGTCAAGCTTAGTATAAACAATTTGGCTATAAAGAATATGTATTAATATTTTTAATTTAGCACAAGAAATCATATATATATGTATGTATGGTCAACTTAAATATCAATTTGAAATATGATGTATACAAATATAGAAAACATGAGTACAAAAATGAAACATCATTGAAATCATGTATAACTCATAACATCCACCCTTTCATGCATAAGTTTAAAAGATATTCAATAAGAGCACAATAGGCATGATCGCCCACCCTACCGCCCTTTTAGGATAGAAGTTTTCAAAAATAATTTTTGAAAATAATATGATATATGTTGAAAACTTTGCCATTTGAAGAATAAAGACTACTTTAAAGGTAATTTTCAAAACTAATACGAAATCCTTCAAGTAAGGAATGAAAACATATACATATACATATACATATACATACATACATACATACATACATATATATATATTATTCATGACTTTACTTTTATGAGCACATGTTTTTATGTATGTATGTATGTATGTATATCCCATGAAAACATGCTAATTACACAAAAATTGACACTCAAGATCTATAAAGCATAAAAACATGTGCTCATAAAAGTAAAGTCATGAGTAAATATAAAGGTGAGTGCACAATAGTTATGTGAATAATACATTCATGAGGACAAAACAACAAAGCTCAAAACAAAAACTCAAATGAAAATCTTTTTCCTAAAATATGATATATCATATACTTATGTAAGAATCATCAAAAATAGGACAAACAATATGCAATCAGATATAAAATGAGTACACAAAAGAAATAAAATATGTATAGCATGCAACTAAAAAATTGTACATATATCACGTAAGTTTTAATAATATTTGCATAAGGACATATGATATAAACATTTAAATCAATTTATGCTTGAACTAAAGCATATAAAAACATGAATCAACAAAAAAATAGGCATGTAAAACTATTTGAAAACATGAATAAAGCTTTTCAAAAATATATGCATAGTTAAACAACCAATCAACTCATCTATAAGCACAAAACAATATATGATAGAGTTTAGGTTACTTACACTAGCAATAATCATTTAAAAAAATTTAAAAATGGAGTATGAAATAGTTACCAACATGACGTAGTTTATCCATTTCTCTAAAATAAGGTGGTCCTCCCATCAAATTTCCTTGATAGCGATGCATTAAATGTGTTTGTCCTTCAAGCTCCAAATGTAGCCACTACAAAAACACCAATCCTCTCACATTTTGTGAGAGCCCACACGTACATCAAAAGCAAGAGGTGAAAATTTTGGTACCCATATCTTTTGGGTCCACGGGGGTTAGTAACATTGAGAACGCAAACATTCTAATTTGTAAAATTTGAAGAATTTAAGCTATCAAAATAAATTTTTGCAAGATGGCCTTTGCGGCCACAATGTGACATGTGTACACTCTAGCATATATGTAAGTGGTATGAGTGTGATCATGGTGTGCATGAGATGTATGCCGTGTAGGATGTGCATGCATGTGGGAATTTATTGTGATTAAATGCACATTGGCTCAAAGTGAAGCCCAAACAATCAATATTCTTCTTTAAAATGAAATATCATTTTTAATTTTAGAAGAAGAAATATGAGTATGAGAAACAAAATTCTTTTTCTCTTTAGAAATATTTCCCTTTTCTTTGAAAACAATTTCTTTTTCAAGAAATTATTTTCTTTTAAAATAATCTCCTTTTCTTTTTCAACCAAAATAATTTTCTTTTTCAAAGATTCATTTTATTTTGAAACAATTTCAAATTTATTTGAAAAGAATCATTTTCTTTTGAAAGAGAATTATTTTCTTTCTTCAACTTATCATTTTCAATTTTAAATAAATCACAATTTTAAGAAGTATTTTACAAAACAATGCAAGCTCATCATATGGTATCTCATTATTATCGAACTCAGAATCAAAATTTACCTCAAGGGGGTCATCTCTTTGGATCATGTAGCACATGTTGGAAGTAATACTTCCTTCATCTGAGTCACTCTCCTTGTCATGTGGCATTTGTTCACCGAGAGTGATGAGAGTGTTCCAAACTAGAAAAGCCGATGAAAAGTTGGAAACTCTAAATAAATATTCATCATTTAGGTGACTTCAAAGCATGAATGACTTTTGCATCAGCCTTAAAATGATTGCCATTAATAAAATATGAATGTTTAATAGTGACAAGTTAAACATGAATATCTAAGGCTTTGAGGTATATAGACATTTTAACTTTCCAAGTTTGAAAGTTAAGAGTATCAAACATGAGAGGAGCAATGATATCCATGTGTATGCAAATATTGTGATTAGCAAAATAAGGATGGATCTTTAACTCTAAATTGTTAGACCCAAATCAAGAGCATCAAGTTTTGATACCACTTGTAGGTCACCTAGAGGGGGTGAATAGGTGGCGTGCTAATCAAATACCAAATAAATGCGAAATTAAAACTAATTATGCAAACTAAAACTATTTTGCTAACACATAACGTATCCACAGAGTGAAACCTAATTCCCTGTGAAGGGCTTTGAATTTCTTCTCAAGATTCCTCTAAATTAAGAGTTGAGATGCTACTATACCTCTCTTGGTTGAATACTAGTGTGAGTACAAATACAAACAATATCAAGCATGTAAAGATGTAAACAATAAGAGAGTATGCAAGATATTAAACAATCCTAGGTATATATATCAATTTGCACAAGTAAATATCAAGCATATAAAAGATGTAAATGATATAAGCATGCAAGATAAACACAAGTGAGAGAGAGATAAGCAATCACAGACATGTGAGATTTATTCGAAGTTTGAGCCACTTGCTTTACGTCCCCACCATGGGCACCACTATGAAACATTCACTATAATCGATCCCGCGAGATCACTCGGTGTCGCAAAACCTACAATGAGCTCCCTCAAGAACTCTTGGAGCTGCAAGTCCCTCACTTGTTCCCACAAGAAAAACACACGCGACCCGTAAGCTCGCCGAGGCCGCAACCTCTACAACGCCTCAAATATAAAGAGGTGGAACACTTGTGATCACTTCTCTTGATCACAAAACAAGCTCCCTTACATCCAAGGATCCCTATAGGATGAATATAGCAATAGAAAGCTCAAACTTATGTGAGAAAAACTAGATAGATGTTGTGGTGAAAAACTCAAGAAAATTTCTTTTGAAAACTCAAGATAAATACTCTTGAAAAACTCTTTTGGGTATGAAAGTGAAGCTCTAAAACTTGTAGAAAAAACTCTGTAGAAGAGCTCTGAAAAATGCTTGTAAAAATCTTGTACAAAATTTAGCCAAAGTCTCTTTTTATAGGCAGACCAAAAACTAGCCGTTATGGCCCAGATTGACTTGGCCAACGGTCATAAAAATGACTGTTGGAGTTGTCGGTCGACCGCTCCCAGACCACTTGCCCTGTTGGTCGTCCGCCCGGTTGACCGACCAAACCCGAGAGTGGGTTTGATCCAGTCGGTTGACCGGCCCTAAAGGTAAAGGCTTGTACACGTCCTTATTCATATCGGTTGACCGACCGATCGACCGAGCCCTGGTTCGGTCAACCGCCAATAGCCCAAATCAGGGTTTAAGAGATTAAAACTTGGACTTGTAAAACCTATAAAAATTCTATTAAATCCCATAAATTCACAAAAATAGGTTCATTGAAATCCTTTATAGTACAAATATGTGTGATAAAAAATCAACACATATTACTGTTGGCCCAAAGGCCTTCCATCCTAGTTTTGATGATGATTAACTCATGTAGTTATGTTTACTAATATTCTTGTGATTTTAAGTTTCAGAGCATTAACCAAGATATTAGTTGGTGATTAGCTTCAACAAAGGAGTTTAGAAGCTTTTCATGGTGATTCCAGGGCCAAAGCTTCAAGATCATACCTTGCCTAGCCCATGGATGGAGTTTTGGAGCAAGTCAACTTGAAGATAAAGATCATCAAGAAGACTTGGTATCCATAGTTTAGATAGTGTGTTTTAGATCCATTTGTAAAGTTTAGTATAGTGATATGCTCAAGTGCACAACACACAAAAGATTTATGTTTTGGATTTGGTTTTCATGAATAGTAGATCAAAACAAGTTTACTTTATTTCTATGTATATTGGATATGTTCTAGATATACATACATGTTTTAAACTTGCTAGACAAACTTATTTTGACTATCTTATTCATGTGTTGAAAAATCAAGTTTGATAAAAATACAAGTTTTGTTTTTGATAAAATTTGCAAGACTCAAAAATGAATTGATATGATTGATATATGTCTTGAAATTTTTATCACAAGTTTGTGTTTCAATACAAAATGATAAAACTATTTTTGGTGATTTTTTAGAAGTGTTAAAAGATTTTTAGAAAAATATTTTACAGTGTTTTCTGACCCAGATTTCTGTTCCAGGCTTCAATCAGTCGACTAGTCAACCTGACCTAGTCGACTTGGGTGAAGTCGGTTGACCGGGCCGGTCGACCGACGTGCACAAATCTGTGCACGTTTGGAGTCACTGGGACGGTCGACCGTCCGGGTCGACCGGTTTGAGAGCAGTGCTCTCTGTTTGTTTGGGTCGACCGGGCCGGTCGACCGTGGTTGCCCAACGGTCACATTTCTGACCGTTGGCGGTCGACCGGGCCGGTCGACCGTCAGCCTGTCAGGCTGCCACATCAGCCTAACGGCTAGTTTTCTGATGGGCCTATATAAACTCCATTTGTTTGGGATTTTGGCCAAGGTTTTTAGAGACAAAATTTCCAGACTTTCTCTACTGTTTTAAAAGAGTTTTAAAAAGTGTTTTGTGCTTTAAACTTCCAATCTTTATTGTTTTTGGTTTTTGAAAAATCAAAGAAAACTAGGTTTTGGGATTTTGATTTGATCTTTCATTTTCTATCTTTTACAAGAGACTTCCCAATTAGTTTTTCTTTGTTGCTTGTTTCCAAAAACACCTTGTTTCCACACTTGAGCTATCATCTATCCTAATCTATTAGGATCATTTGTTTTTGTGGAAAAAGAGAAAAAGAAAAAGAGTTTGAGTTTGTGGTCTTTGGAACCACTTGTTGTAAACACCCTTATTCTTGTTGTATCCCTCTTAGGTAGAGGTGATCGGGTGATTGGTTTGCTCCCTCTAGTGAGAGGTGGAGTTTGGTTGTAAACCCTCTTCGGTAGAGGTGTTGGTTGTTGTGGTTGTTTGGCTAAGGGCCTACCCCTCTTGTGTGAGGAGGTGTTTGTTTGAGAGAGGAGTTCGGTACTCCATTGTTATACAAATCCTTCTCGGTGAAGGTTCCCTCGGTGGGAGTCCTCGGTAGACGGTATAGTGGATTGGAAATCCTACACGGTGGTGTAGGCGGGGATGTAGAGCAAGGGTGCTCGAACCTCGAAACATATCATTGTGTTTGCGTTTGATCCACTTGTCTCTAAACTCTCTCTCTTTACATTTGTGCAAAGCATCATTCATCATTCATATTACTTGCTTGCATTTGTGTTGTGCCTTGCATATTTCATATTGCTATATCATCTTATATGCTTGGTTGTTTGTGTGTGCCTCACTTGTACTTAATCAACAAGAGCTTCACATAGCACCTCAACCCATTCAAGGGGAATCAAGAGGAGTTAGTCCAGAGCCCTTCACGGGGAATTCGGCTACACTTGTTGATTGTATTAATTTGTGCAAAATTTGCATTAGCTTCCGCACTTAGCGCACTTAGTTTTGCATTTAGTTCCTAGATTAGCACTTACACCTATTCACCCCCCCTCTAGGTATTTTTCAATTACAAATAATTTGAACTATTTTGAGGCATTGAATTTAAAGCTTAACCAAAATCGGTATTTTCTAAAAACCAACTTCTAAATGAAAAAAAGATTTTTTTTTTCAAAACTTATACAGATACAAAAATAAGATATTTGAACACTTTTATAGCATAGTGTGTATGGAAATGATCTAATACACATGATGGATGAAATATACTTGTTTTTGAAAATAGGCTTAAAATGAGTTTCAATAAATACGAAACTTGAAACCATGAACTAGAAACATCAAAATAAGTTTTTAGAAAATTTGAAGCAATACTGTATATGGATGAAATCCAATACATATATAAATCATGTAAACTTGTTTTAATGAAATATATTCATGAAACCGAAAAATGTATTCTTGAAACTCAAAAGTCAAAACTATATTTTTCAAAAACTAAAACTATTTAACAAGAAATATTTTGCGTGTGTGTATATGAGTTTGAGCAATCTACAACTAATCTATCCTTTACATTTTATCTAAACAAAAATCTTAAACTTACAAATAGGACTCAAGTCTTCTTGAAAATCTTCTCTTTAAAATCTTCTTCTCTATCTCGACTTGGTCCAAACCTGATCCATGAGTTAGACTCCTCTTTGAGTACTTGATGCGATTTTAAAGCGCGAGCTCTTGAATCAACATGTGCTAGCTTCAAAACTTGACTTTTAACCTTTTGTTGAAGTTAAACACGGATTAAGATCTTGATTGAATATCTGAAGCTTAATAAATACAAGATAATTAGTACTATAACTATATGAGTTATTCATCATCAAAACTAGAGTAATGAGTCTTTGGGCCAACATTTAAGTCACCCAAACTTATTTTAGTATTTATTGACAAAAATAAGTATATATCATCTACTATGTGTATTGGATTCTATCCATACACACTATGCTTCAAACGTGCTTCAATAACTTATTTTTGTATCTATACAATGTTTTAGAGAAAACATATTTCCATTTCAAAGTTTAAGTTTTTGGAAAATACAGTTGAAAACATATTTCCATTTCAAAGTTTAAGTTTTTGGAAAATACAATTTCTGTTTCAAGCTTAAATTTTACCTCAAAACTAATTCACATGTTTGTAATATGTGTTGATTTTTGATCACACATATTTGTACTTCAAAATATTTATATGAACTTATTTTTGTGAAATTTATGAGAATTTATTGAAATTTTTATGGGTTTATGAAGTTAGAGTTTAAACCCTATATATTGGGTGTCAGGGCTGCTTACGGTCGACCGAAGGTTAGCTCGGTCGACCGGGCGGTCGACCAATGTGCACAGATACGTGCACAAGCCCAGAACCTTAGCTCGATCGACTGACCGGTCGACCGCAGCAAGGATCGATCAATCGACCGTCGACAACTGGCTCACCTAACTCTCAGGTAAGGGCCGGTCAACCGAGCGGTCGACCGACAGAGAGTTAAAACTCTCTGTGCCTTGGGGCGATCGACTGACAACCCTCACGATCAGAAATCTGACCCTTGGTCAGTCGGCTGGGCAGTCAAACAACATGCCACTTTGGCCTGGTTCTGAGTCCCAACGGCTAGTTTTATAAACCCCTATAAATTGGGTTCTCTTGACCACTTTTTACAAGATTTTTGAGAGCTAAAATTTCTATCTTCTATGGTTTTCAACAACAAGTTTTTAAATAAGTTTTTGAGCTTCAAACCAATATCTTTATTTTATTTCAAAGTTTTGGAAAATCAAAGGAAAACAAATTTTGAGATTCTAGTTTCTTATTCTAATTTTTATATCATTTCTAGCATCTTCTCAAGGGTTTTCTCTTTGTGTTTCTTTTTCAAAATCTTTGTTCACTCACATACTTGATCTTTTCATTACAAATCTCTAGGATCTTATATTGTGAGGTGTTTTGTTTGTGGTCTTTTTAGATCACTAAGTTATTTGTGATCATTAGATCATAGGTTGTATTTTCTTTACTTTGTGCTTGGCTTTGTGCCTACACTCTTGTGTAAAGGTGTGAGAGAGTTGGAGTTGTGTACTCTGTATTGTAAGTTGTAATTACTTGGTGGAGGTCTCTTTCTGGAAGGTCTTTGGTGGACAGTGAAAATCCTTCTGTGTGAAGGCGGGGACGTAGAGCAGTGGCTCAAATCTCGAAACATATCCTTGTATTTGCGTTGGATCTCTCTATCTCTCAACTCTATACTATCTTTATATCTTGCATTGTTATTATTGCTCATATCCATACATGCTAGATATTATTTGTGTGCTCACACTAGTATTCAACCAAGAGAGCTATTGAAGTACTTCAACTCATAATTTAAAAGAATCGTGAGGAGAAGTTTCAGAGCTCTTCGTGGGAAATTCGGACTCACTCTTGGTTATACATTGTGTGTTAGTTTAAAAGTATTAATTCCGCATTATTTGTCATTATATTAGCACTACATCTATTCACTCCCTCTCTAGGTGTATTTTTCAGCTACTTGGAAAGGTAATGCCTTTCCTAGAGGAGGTAGACTCATTCTTGTGAACTCCGTCTTGTTATCCATGACACTCTACTTCATGTCCTACTTTCTTTCAAAATGGGTGATAAACACAATTGATCGCATTCGGCGTGCCTTCTCTTGGAAGGGTACTAGAAGCATTTGTTTAATTAATTGACAACTTGTTTGCTCTCATAAAAACTAAGGAGGCTTGGGTCTATGCAATCTTCGAGCTTTCAATCTTGCTCTCTTATCCAAATGGTGGTGATGATTCTTCAATGATTTGCATGCTCCATGGGTGGTCCTTGTTATCCATAATTATTATAGACGATAAAGTGCTCATGAGTTGCATGTTGGTCTCTCTGACCATATTTCCCTTCTAGAGAGGAGTCCTGAAAGCGACCACAACTTTTGCTTTCGGTATAAAAATTGTTGTTGGGAATGGATGTACAACTAGATTTTGGCTTGATCATTAGGTTGGCAATGATTCTCTTGCCGCCCAATACCCCAACTTAAGGGATCCCTCTTCAGCGGTCAACTCTCAATCTTGCCATCTTGATTGTAGTTTGATTTGGCCCCCTACTTTCAGAGATGGCCTAACTAATTTATGGGAGCAAACCTTTATAATGACATCAACTCTCTTCTTACCCTCCTCCAACCCATACATATCTCCACTTCTCAGGAAGTGCGGCAATAGAAATTGAAACAAGATGATCTCTTCATTGTCAACTCTTTCTACCGCAATCTTGTAGAGTACGGTGAAGAAAATAATTGCTTCTAGTGGATTTGAACTACACAAGCTTCATTAAAGGTCAAAGTGCATATGTGGCTTGCATTTCATGATCGTTTTCTAACGACGGATAATCTCGCCAAGAAGGGCCTTCTTATCTCATCGCCTTGCTTGCTTTGCAGGGCTGACTCGGAGACCGTCAGCCATATTTTCTCCATTGCCCCTTCGCCTTAGAGCTTTGGGAGCCGGAAAAAAAACGTTTAGCAATATCCTCTTGGCCTTCCACCATTGCTAACCTTTGGAGTGATTGGAGACGCTCTTCTATCCCACATATTGAAACTAACCATTGAGATTGTGTCGTTAATGCAATCATTTGGTTGTTTAGTACGAGCGAAATCAGTGGATCTTTAAAGCTAAATCATCTTCCATCTTGGAGCTTCGGGATCAGATATGTAACGGTCCCAGTTAAAATTTCTGTTTGATTACAATTATCTTAATAATCCAGGCGGGAGACCCATCGTGCTATAATACTTCCATTACTAACATCAGAAAACTCTACACTATACATCGAAAATTCTACTAAGATAACATGTATGATCTAATCATGACTTACCATGCCAACACATATGGTTTGATAACCCATAAGAAAACGCAGTCTAAAATTTACCATATCAAAGTGTATATATATATATATATATATATATATATATATATATATATATATATATATATATATATATATATATATATATATATATATATATATATATATATATATATATATATATATATATATATATATATATATATTACAAGGTTAGAGTCTAATACCAGGCCCTATAAGGTTTACAAGTCAATGACAACCTCCAACTAATAGTGCGCATGGTTATAAACAGTTATATACATATCAAAAGTAACTTTTAATGCAATGGCTCCGATGGCGCTTGTCTCGCACATTTGGCTTCAAGCGGGTCCTTTGCCCTTGTCCAGACCTGGAGGTGGAATTAGAGTAGAGTGAGCTTGACAGCTCAGTGAGTAAAACAATATTTAAGCATGCTTATAAGTAGGTCTACATAGGCTAAATCATCAGGTTGACAAGTGCGTCATTATACCATTTTTATACAATTTTGTTATTAACTAAGAATCCAGTCAGAACACAGTAACAAGGCTCTATTAGTCGACTAGGCCACCCTATAGTCGACTAATACTACTTATAAATCGACTAATATTATAGCTATAGTCGACTAATCCAAAGGTATCTGCTTCTCTGTTGGCTGCCAGGGTTTATGTAGTCGACCACCCTTTCTGGTGTAGTCGACTACACTATATATTAGTCGACTTGAAGGTCCCCTATAGTCGACTAGGTGTAGGTCAAAAAGTATGATGCTCTCTGTTTGCCACCTATAGTCGACTACCCTTTCTGGTGTAGTCGACTACCCTAAGTATTAGTCGACTTATAAGTCAACTATAGTCGACTAACTTAAGTCCAAAACAGTTGTCAACTCTCTGTTTGCTCTCTGTATCTGAGGTTAGACTACAGTCTGTCTGTAGTCGACTAACCATGATTTCCAGCAGTTTGTCTACCTATGTATCACACCTATAGTCGACTTATCCCAGGGACTTAGTCGACTAACCTACATAAAATTTACCTGTATAAGAAGTTATTCCAGATTCAACATTAAGGATTTATATATATATAATCTCAACATAGAATTTCTATCTAGCCACATCAACATACTCTATTAACCCTAACATTCAGCTCCCCCTTCGGTCTCCTCCGGTTCAACCCGGTCCCTTCCTCCTATACGTCATTCCACGCAATAATTTCCTCCTTCCACCACCACCGGTTCAACCCGGTCCCTTCCTCCTATGCGTTACCGCATAATCTCCCCTACTTACACCTCCGGTTCAACTCGGTCCCTTCCTCCAAAAATACAACAATCACATGCATTATGTACTACCAATATGCTAGGATACATAAAGTAACAACAATAAGCAAGTTTCGAAATCTTTATTTTTATGTCTATTTATCCTTTATGATTTCTTTAAATTCCAAACTTTATTCTATTTATCATGACTCAAAGATCCATATGTTCTACTCACCCTTTGAAGTGGTATGCTCTTCCTCAAGTTTGATATCCCGCTACAACGGAGTCTACAAGTCATAACGCCAATATTAGTTCATAATTAACGAAAATGACGCAAGAGGGTATAGTCCTAGAAGTGTTTTCTTACCATTCAACCAATGACTCTTCCCCTTCAACTTCTAGTTCTAGATCACTCCTTGACTCGTTCTAACGGTTTCTTGGAGGAATACGGAACCTTTTTCTTGTATGTGGACTGAAGAAAAGTTTGTGGAGAATTTAGATGGTAAAGGAGTGTTTTTATGAAAGAGAAATGGAGGAAATAGGGTTGTTTGGTTGCTACTATTGCTGCTGCCTTTTTGCTGCTGTTGCTGCTGCCTTTGCTGCTGTTGCTGCTGCTGGTTTTGCTGCAGAAAAGGGAAGAGAGGGAGAGAGTTTGGGACTTTGGGATGAAGAGAGAGAGAGAGTTTTTTCAAATGAGGTAATTCCCTTCATCCCCCCCATTTATAGCCTCTAACCTCCCACAAGAATGTGCCAAGTGTCCTATTCAACCCATCACTCTACCCTACACCATGCCCTATGACAAAGCTCCATGCCTCCCCCCTCTCCATGAGGTACATGTACCTCATGTATGGTGAGAGAGATGGTGGTAAGTCAACCACATGTGGGTATTCCTATATCTACATACATGGGTGTATACATACTTATGTATTCATTTTTATACATACACATTTAATAAGCATGAAATCAATAAGGTATCTAGCATGCATACCATTTCCCATTACCCCTTTAAGGTATGAATATTTAGGCAAAAGGATGCTTAATTAAGGCAAGTGTTACATTCTATCCTCCTTATGGAAGTTTCGTCCTCGAAACTTAACGTACCTTGGAACAAATGTGGATAGGCCTTTCTTATCTCCTCTTTCAGTTCCCAAGTGGCTTTTTCTATGTTTTGATTTCTCCATAAGATCTTGACCAAGGAAATATTTTTGCTTCTCAATTGCTTCTCCTTGCGATCAAGAATTTGCACTGGTTCTTCCGCGTAAGACATGTCTTCTAGTATTTGTAGAGGTTCATAGGAGATTACGTGATCAGAATCGGGCACATACTTCCTCAACTGAGAGACATGAAATACATTGTGCATTCTTTTCAAGGCGGGAGGTAGGGCCAAACGATAAGCAACCGGTCCAATTTTATCCAGTATTTCAAACGGACCCACATATCTAGGGGCTAATTTATTCTTACCGTCGGTGCGTCTTACTCCCTTCATTGGAGATACCTTCAGAAAAATACTATCCCCTACCTCAAATTCCAGTGGTCTGTGACGATTGTCCGCATAAGCTTTCTGTCTGCTCTGGGCTGCTTTCATCCTTTCCTTGATTAACTTGATCTTCTCAGTAGCTTCTTGAATTACATCAGGGCCGAACAATCTTCTATCCCCGACTTCCTCCCAACAGATTGATGATCTACATTTTCTCCCATACAATACTTCAAATGGAGGCATACCAATAGTGGACTGATAACTATTATTATAAGCAAACTCCACTAAAGGTAAATAGTTGTCCCAGCTTCCCCCAAAAATCTAGTTCACAAGTTCTCAACATATCTTCCAATATTTGAATGGTTCTTTCTGACTGTCCATCCGTTTGGGGGTGGGCTGCTGTACTGAGTTGCAATTTAGTACCCATAGCTTTGGACAAGCTCTTCCAAAATCTAGATTGAAATCTAGGATCCCGATCTGATACAATGGATTCAGGTACTCCATGCAATTTAACTATCTCTTGGACATATACCTGAGCCAGTCTTTCCATTGAATAATTGATCCGGATAGGTAGAAAGTGGGCAGATTTAGTAAGTCTGTCTACTACTACCCAGACTGTATCCAGTCCTTGGGACGTCCGAGGAAGCCCAGTGACAAAGTCCATAGCAATTTGACACCACTTCCATTCAGGAATAGATAAAGGCACCAACAAACCTGGGGGCTTCTTATGTTCCGCCTTCACTGTTGACAGACTAAACACTTGTGGACAAAATTAGAAATGTCTACTTTCATTCCATCCCACCAGAAGTTACGACGCAGATCTTGATTCATTTTTCTGCTCCCTGGATGAGTAGTATATGGTGTACTATGAGCCTCCTTCATTATTTCTTCTTTGATCTCTGTCACATCTGGCACACATAATCTGCGTCCGAATCGCAGTACTCTCCTTCTATTTGGAACTCCTTGAGTTCTCCTTCTTGTACTTTCTTCATAATTTTCTTTATTTGAGCATCTACTTGTTGGGCCTCTTGATTTTGTCGTATAGATTAAATCGAATACTTACTTAATTTAGTTGATACTTAGAATTAGAAGGATCAATGACTCGCACTTCTATTTGCAATTCTTCTAGATCCCTTAATATTCTTGCTTGACGAGTCATTAAAGTGGCCATGATTCCTCCTGATTTTCGGCTCAAAGCATCAGCCACCACATTGGCCTTCCCAGGGTGGTATTGGATAGTAATATCATAGTCATTCATTAGTTCTAACCACCTCCTCTGCCTCATGTTCAGTTCTTTTGTGTGAAGATGTATTTTAAACTCTTATGATCAGTAAAAACTTCACAAGACACTCCATACAAGTAATGTCGCCAGATCTTTAAAGCAAAGATCACAGCGGCTAATTCCAAGTCATGAGTGAGGTAATTTCTTTCATGGATCTTCAATTGTCGGGATGCATAGGCAATAACTTTTCCATGTTGCATTAACACACATCCCAATCCCAGTTTTGATGCATCACTAAAAATGGCAAATCCTTCAGTCCCCGAAGGTACAATTAAGACAGGAGCAGATGTCAGTTTAGTTTTAACCTCCAGGAAGCTCCTATCTTGTTCTTCTCCCCATGCAAACTTTTTATTCTTTCTAGTTAGTTGGGTCATTAGTGCCACAATTAGATAAAATCCTTCCACAAATCTTCTGTAGTACCCAGCTAATCCCAAGAAACTTCGAACTTCAGTAACATTTATGGGTCTAGGCCAGTCTCGGATTGCTTCGATTTTTATCGGGTCCACTGATATTCCTTCCTTGGATATAATATGGCCAAGAAACCCTACTTGCTCTAGCCAAAATTCACATTTCTTCAATTTTGCATAGAGTTGCTTTTCTCTCAAGATTTGAAGGACAATTTTAAGATGTTTCTCGTGATCTTCTGTATTCTTTGAATAGACCAGAATATCATCAATGAATACCACTACAAACTGGTCTAGATATGGTTGAAACATCCGATTCATTAAGTTCATAAATGCTGCCGGGGCATTAGTGAGTCCAAAAGGCATGACTAGAAATTCAAAGTGTCCATATCTTGTCCGGAAAGCCGATTTGAACACATCTTCAGGTTTGACCTTCAACTGATGATACCCCGATCTAAGGTCTATCTTAGAAAATACACAAACCCTTGTAATTGATCAAATAAGTCATCGATTCGAGGAAGAGGGTACCTATTCTTGATAGTTGCCTTATTCAATTCCCAGTAGTCAACACATAGTCTCATACTCCCATCCTTCTTTTTTACAAATAGTACTGGTGCTCCCCAGGGAGATACACTTAGCCAAATGAAACCTTTGTCTAACAAGTCCTGCAATTGAGTTTTAAGTTCTTTCATTTCTGCAGGGGCCATACGGTATGGTGCCTTAGAAATTGGGGCAGTACCGGGTATTACATCTATTGTAAATTCTACTTCCGATCTGGGGGCAGGCCTGGTAAGTCTTCCGGGAACATATCAGGGAACTCATTCACAACTGGGATAGTCTCAATTTTTATATCAGTCCTGATGGTATCCAACACTGAAGCCAGAAATCCTTGGCACCCTTGCTTCATTAACTTGGTGGCTTTGATGGCTGATATGTGAGGTATATCATAACTAACTTTTTCTCCTTCAAAAATAAACTCCAGAGTCCCTTCCATTTTAAAGATAATCCTCTTCTTATTACAATCCACATGAGCACTACAGGCAGACAACCAGTCCATTCCTAGTATGGCGTCGAACTCCATTTCGCCTAGCTTAATCAAATCAATAGATGTTTTCATTTCTCCAATTATCACTTCACAATTTGCATATCTATTGCTAGCTATCAAATTTTCCTTATGGTGTGGACACAACCAACTGAAATCCTAGGGGTTTTGATACTTGATTTAGTTTATAAGAAAAAGCACTAGATACGAATGAATGAGTAGCTCCAGGGTCAAACAATGCATGGGCAATATGTCCTGATATGGAGATCATACCTTCCACCACTACATTTGAGGCCATTGCTTCCCGGTGGGTTAATGCAAAAGTTCTTCCTTGCACCCGTGGTTGCTGAACCAATGACTGAGTTGCAGCAGGACGTGGGGCATTACTGGGCGGCATGAAGTTACTGGCTTGTCCTCTGGGAGGATTCGTCCTCATGGTTGGCCTCCCACTTCCTCTACCTGCCCTTGGCTTCCGCGCCTTGTCGGACAATTTTTCTTTAAATGTCCCACCCCTCCGCAATTAAAGCAAGCTCTATCTAGGAGGCAGTTTCCAAAATGGTTACTCTGCATCTCTGACACCAAGGAGCCTCCGAGATTCTGGGGTGTAATACCGAGGTAGCTTGTGTTTTCGAGGGAGTGTCTCTGTCCCTCAACCATGTTCTCCTGCTTCTGGCTCTCCTCCCCTTTGAAAAGTGGTATTAGACCCAAACCCCTTGCCACTGGTGGATCCTGATGCCATCATCATTGAGGGTCCTTGATATCGGGGGCGCTTAGGGTTGGGAATTTCCTCCACCCAGTCTTCCTGACCTTCCTGCATATCCATTTCTACCTCCAAAGCTCTTTCTACCACCTGGAGATAATTCCTCAGTTGTAACGGAATCAGTCGGCCTCGAATCTCTGATCTTAGGCCTTTTACGAACCTCTTCGTCCTTTCTGCTTCATTCCTTACCAAGGCATCAGCATACCTGGATAACTGAGTGAACTTCTGATCATACTGGGACACATTCATAGAACCTTGACGTAGTTCCAAGAATTCTGTCGCCATCTTATCTCTGGCCGTCTCCGGGAT
Organism: Agave tequilana; assembly: GCA_038442645.1. Lineage (NCBI taxonomy): Eukaryota > Viridiplantae > Streptophyta > Magnoliopsida > Asparagales > Asparagaceae > Agave > Agave tequilana. The sequence goes on along the minus strand of JAVJIF010029610.1, from coordinate 24,429 downwards.
GTATTTTTCAGTGAATTTGTTCACCAAGAATTCCCAAGTGATTGATTCCCTTGCATTCCTCATACTATGTTTCACCGCCCTCCACCAATGTTCCGCTTCCTTTTGGAACATAAAAGAAGAGAAAGATACCCTTTGTTCATTGGTGCAGTTCATAACGTTTAGGATCTTCTCTATTGGAGAAGCCATGCTTCGGCTTGTAAGGGGTCCGTCTCCCCTTCAAATACGGGCGTTTTCATCTTCTGAAACTGCTCCAGTGCTCGGTGGGAGTTGTTATTACCGCTCTGGTCATTAATTGTGCGAGCCACTCCGGCATCACCCCTGGAGTTCCCTCATTCCCTCCTATTTGAACTTCAGAGTCTCCATCATTGTTCACGGGGTGTGCGCTCCCCATCACACTGTAGTGTGACGTATCGAGCGACAGGGACTCATCAGGTGGTAGTTGGTTCAGATCCATGCGTCCCTCCTATTAAAATAAGGGCGTTTAATTAATATACTACACAATTAGAAATAAGTTGGGATAAAACTTTAGTCTCATGCAATCATGTTAATAACATTACTTTTGCAAACAAGCAACTTGTTATATATATATATATATATATATATATATACACACATTCCACATGGATACAAAGATATTATACTGACATGTCTACCTTCTTGGATATCCGGACTAACCCATGTGCATTCATTTGAGACATGCCAGGGCACATACAACAACTCTAAGGATATCCATCATCTAACATACTAGGCCTACATATATATATATATACATCAAAAAGTGTCGGCTCAAAGGTTCACCTTCATAGGGTAGAGTATCCCCACTTGAATCTCCGCTAGTGCTGCTACTATCATCGCTATCATCCATATCTTCCTCGGGGTCTTCTCCTGGTGATTCGACCCCGGCGCAACACCAGTCGTCCAGATCATCATAAAGGTCCATATCATTTTTTCACGTTTCGTCCCAAAAGACACCTCCATATGTGAATCCTCTTCGGGTCTCTTCTTTTATTGTGCTAGAGTGCTCCGTCTCTGCTACCTCAAGTGAATCTCCCACCAAGCTCTCCGTATCAACAATGGTTGGTTCAGGCTCATTAGATGCCTGAGACTCAACCTCCTCATAATCTACGCGATCTGGGGCTGTAATTATATCCTCTGGATCAGTCTCGTCCGACTCATACCCTCAATCCATGGAATCCGCCCCCCAGCTCTCACTCGAGCTATCTGAGCTAGAGACTGGCCAATATACGTCGGAGTCTCCCATCTACATGTAAACAAAAAGGTCGTATCAATCTCAAGCCCATGAAATAGTCTCAACATACGGCTATAATCAAGAAGCAGCATATATAGACACACTTGCAACTATACTTATCCTTAGTCTACTTATAAGTCTCATGTTTTTAGAATAACTTAGATTCAATAGATAATTTAATGCATTTCCTCGTCCCAGTGTCCTATTCCACTAGAAGTTGTTACTGAGAGCCCGTACCCTTAGTCAACTCACTCGAATCAGGATGTGCGGGCACCCTGATTCTGATGCGAGGAAATACTTAATTACCGTTTGACTCATAGTTATTTCGCCACATAAGACTCACTACCTAACTATGATCACATGTCTGCACGTATAAACCTAACAACTTCATCATCTCTTACTCCTTCTACTTATAAACCCTTGCTCTGATACCAACTGTAACGGTCCCAGTTAAAATTTTCCGTTTGATTACAATTATCTTAATAATTCAGGCGTGGGACCCATCGTGCTATAATACTTCCATTACTAACATCAGAAAACTCTACACTATACATCGAAAATTCCACTAAGATAACATGTATGATCTAATCATGACTTACCATGCCAACACATATGGTTTGATAACCCATAAGAAAACGCAGTCTAAAATTACCATATCAAAGTATATATATATATATATATATATATATATATATATATATATATATATATAATATATTATATATATATATATTACAAGGTTAGAGTCTAATACTAGGCCCTATAAGGTTTATAAGTCAATGACAACCTCCAACTAATAGTGCGCATGGTTATAAACAGTTATATACATATCAAAAGTAACTTTTAATGCAATGGCTCCGATGGCGCTTGTCCCGCACATTTGGCTTCAAGAGGGTCCTTTGCCCTTGTCCAGACCTGGAGGTGGAATTAGAGTAGAGTGAGCTTGACAGCTCAGTGAGTAAAACAATATTTAAGCATGCTTATAAGTAGGTCTACATAGGCTAAATCATCAGGTTGACAAGTGCGTCATTATACCATTTTTATACAATTTTGTTATTAACCAAGAATCCAGTCAGAACACAGTAACAAGGCTCTATTAGTCGACTAGGCCACCCTATAGTCGACTAATACTACTTATAAGTCGACTAATATTATAGCTATAGTCGACTAATCCAAAGGTATCTGCTTCTCTGTTGGCTGCCAGGGTTTATGTAGTCGACCACCCTTTCTGGTGTAGTCGACTACACTATATATTAGTCGACTTGAAGGTCCCCTATAGTTGACTAGGTGTAGGTCAAAAGTATGATGCTCTCTGTTTGCCACCTATAGTCGACTACCCTTTCCTCCGTGTAGTCGACTACCCTAAGTATTAGTCGACTTATAAGTCAACTATAGTCGACTAACTTAAGTCCAAAACAGTTATCAACTCTCTGTTTGCTCTCTGTATCTGGGGTTAGTCGACTACAGTCTGTCTGTAGTTGACTAACCATGATTTCCAGCAGTTTGTCTACCTATGTATCACACCTATAGTCGACTTATCCCAGGGACTTAGTCGACTAACCTACATAAAATTTACCTGTATAAGAAGTTATTCCAGATTCAACATTAAGGATTTATATATATATATATATATATATATATATATATATATATATATATATATATATATATATATATAATCTCAACATAGAATTTCTATCTAGCCACATCAACATACTCTATTAACCCTAACATTCAGCTCCCCCTTCGGTCTCCTCCGGTTCAACCCGGTCCCTTCCTCCTATACGTCATTCTACGCAATAATTTCCTCCTTCCACCACTACCGGTTCAACCCGGTCCCTTCCTCCTATGCGTTACCGCATAATCTCCCCTACTTACACCTCCGGTTCAACCCGGTCCCTTCCTCTAAAAACACAACAATCACATGCATTATGTACTACCAATATGCTAGGATACATAAAGTAACAACAATAAGCAAGTTTCGAAATCTTTATTTTTATGTCTATTTATCCTTTATGATTTCTTAAATTCCAAACTTTATTCTATTTATCATGACTCAAAGATCCATATGTTCTACTCACCCTTTGAAGTGGTATGCTCTTCCTCAAGTTTGATATCCCGCTACAACGGAGTCTACAAGTCATAACGCCAATATTAGTTCATAATTAACGAAAATGACGCAAGAGGGTATAGTCCTAGAAGTGTTTTCTTACCGTTCAACCAATGACTCTTCCCCCTTCAACTTCTAGTTCTAGATCACTCCTTGACTCGTTCTAACGGTTTTTAGAGGAATACGGAACCTTTTTCTTGTATGTGAACTGAAGAAAAGTTTGTGGAGAATTTAGATGGTAAAGGAGTGTTTTTATGAAAGAGAAATGGAGGAAATAGGGCTGTTTGGTTGCTGCTATTGCTGCTGCCTTTTTGCTGCTGTTGCTGCTGCCTTTTGCTACTGTTACTGCTGCTGGTTTTGCTGCAGAAAAGGGAAGAGAGGGAGAGAGTTTGGGACTTTGGGATGAAGAGAGAGAGAGAGAGTTTTTTTCAAATGAGGTAATTCCCTTCATCCCCCCTATTTATAGCCTCTAACCTCCCACAAGAATGTGCCAAGTGTCCCTATTCAACCCATCACTCTACCCTACACCATGCCCTATGACAAAGCTCCATGCCTCCCCCCCTCTCCATGAGGTACATGTACCTCATGTATGGTGAGAGAGATGGTGGTAAGTCAACCACATGTGGGGTATTCCTATATCTACATACATGGGTGTATACATACTTATGTATTCATTTTTATACATACACATTTAATAAGCATGAAATCAATAAGGTATCTAGCATGCATACCATTTCCCATTACCCCTTTAAGGTATGAATATTTAGGCAAAAGGATGCTTAATTAAGGCAAGTGTTACAAGATAGCTTATTTGGTGTCCCTTTAGCAATCCCACTTCCATCTTTACAAATGCCGCAAGCCGTCATAATGTGTTGTATTTAGGTTTTTTGACTTTTTGGTTGTGCTCTTAGCTTCATTGTTACCTTATCCCCTATCTCTCTTTTATAGCTCACTATCTTTTATTATTTAAATAATATGGAGCCAAGGCCCCACCTTTCTCTAAAAAAAAGTTATTTTATCACTTTTGCAGCTAGATTCACTGATAAATAGATGAGAGTGGATTGTGAAGAGTTTTAGGCTCAAATCTCGATTATGACTTATGTAACAATGAACAGTTTTGTAATAGCAACTATAGTTATAGATATAATTATAGCAAAAAAAAAAAAAAAAAAAAAAAAAACAACATATCTTGAGTGAGACACAATTCCAACAGTTCAAAAACCAAAATTTGCTTCAAGCATTTTGAGGGAAGGTCTACCCTAAAAGTCCCTTTCGTACGTACCTAACTGATTGGTCGAACATATTCTAAAACCCAAATAATTAAGAAGGAATATTAATCAACGGGCAAGTACAGCAATCCCAACTGATGATACTTGCCTGCTTAAGTGGCAATTTTCTCTTGGACTACTCCTCACATTTTGAGCAATTTTTGTCACATAAAAATCAATTGGAGGGCCAAGATTCCATTTCTGTCATCATCCAGTTTGACTCCAGAAACTCTTTCTCTTTCTAAAACTCCTCTCTTTTCTTGTACATTCAAATACAACGCATGTGGTCCTGCGGCTAGATCTTGATTGTTAGAGCTAGTAGACGGACGATTTGAGTTTTATCTCGCGCATATATTTAGATATATTTAATGTCAGTCATCGTGATTACTGATTAGATCTTAAATTTGCTCTCTGGTGATCACCAGTTGAATCACGGTGTGTTGTAATTTTCTAGCAAAAAAAATATAAAATAGTAACATGTTGGAAACTTGGAATTGAAAGCACAAGATTTATATATTCTTTTTGCTTATACCTCTTGAATTTTATTTTAATTTAACTTTGTTTTCAAACTTGAAATTCCTATTATGATACTATGATACAAATTCCACGCAGTTGGAGTTGCCGCTGCAATGAAATTATAATGACCAAAATTGTCTCTTTGACCAACTCCAATAATGCAAAAAATTTCAATCAAATATTAAAACATAACTGGAATCCTATTGTGACAAATTTCAAAATTCTCCCTAACAAAAGAAAATTACAACATTAAAGCGACAAACCCCAGAACGTGCCATTTTTGCGTACAGTAAAAAAACCAATGTGAAGAAAAAGATTGTTCATCCTCGATCAGATCAATTCCCAACCTTATCAAGTTCAATCATTGGTACGTAGGATAGGGGAATTATTTTTCAAATATCGGCATTTGCTAGGGTATTTGTGTAAAAAGAAAAAATTGAAATCTCATGGCTCCATTAATTCAAAAGGAATTAAAAGGTTAAAAATCGCATCGCTTATGTTGGTTCTAAAAGCAAACAATTTCATAAAAAAATGAACACTTAAATAAAGCGGATGATTATTATGTAGATCTTTGAAACGCCTGAATTATGTATAATGATTTGAACGTCATGTGATACAAAGATAATGGAAATAAAATATTGTTTTGTAAGTTAGTAAAATATTATAAACCGGAAAGCAAAAAGAAAAAACAAATATATCTAATTAATATGCAAGGGCCTCTTTACTTAAAGGGGAGGGGTAGGGGTTGTAAATAGAGGGTTGTAGTTTTAAAAAGTAGGTGGGGGTATTTTTGGAAAGAGAGGGAAAGTTTGTTTTATTTGGGAAGAAATGAAAAAGGAAAGAAAGAAGTAAGAAAGAAATGAAAAGAGAAGAAGAAGGAGGGGGTGTGGGGGGGTGGCCGGCCGGCTGTAGGCCGGCGGCGGCGACTGCAGGCCGGCGGCGGCGCCGCCGGCGGGGAGGTGGTGGCGGCGCGCGCGGTGGAGAGGAGGGAGGAGGTGAGTTTGTTGTTGTTATTGTTGTTGTTGTTGTTATGTTGATGGTGGTGATGGTGGTTGTGGTGGTGGTGATGATGTTTGGTGGTGGTGGGAAGTTGGAGGAGGTGGAGGAGGTGGTGATGGAGTAGTTATGGTGGTGAAATTGTTGGTGGAGATGGGGATTTTGGAAAAATTGAAGGTGGAGCTGAGATGGGTTATGGTGAAATTGAAGGTGGAGGAGGTGGAGTTTGGGTTGTTGGAAGTGGAGGGGTGTTGTGGGGTGGTGGGGAGCGCGGTGGCGGCGGCTTGGGCGGCGGCTAGGGCGGCGGTGGTGATGGTGGAGGTGGTGTGCGGGAGTGGGTGTTGGAGGTTGAAGATGAAGTGAAAATGAAATAGAAAGGAGGTGTTTTTAAGGAGAGAAGGTAAAGGAAAATGATGAAAATTAGTATGATTTGAGATGATTAAGGGAGATGGAGTGGGGGAAAGGTTTGCTCAGTCCATGATGGACTGGTCCCGCTGCTGCCACTGCTGGGAGTTGCAGGGAATGGGTGTTGGAGTGAAGGAGAAGAAAAGAAAGAAGAAAAAGAAAGAAAAAGAAAAGAAATTGGAAAAAAATAAAAGGAAATGATTAAAAATAGTTAAAAATTTATAAATAAATATTTTATTAAAATAAAATTGATATAATATTCTGGAAGTAATAAGTAGAGGATTTGAGAGGTAAAAGCAAGAAAAAAAAGGACGGCAAATTTTATTATTATTTTAATAAGGCAAAATTTGACTGTTTCAGAATCTTTCCGAAAAAATCTCAAAAATAGAAAATATTATTTTAAGATGTTTGGTGAAATCGGATTCGAAAATATAGTGTAGTTTTCAAAATAAAAATCCTAGAATCTTCCGGCGATACCGGCCGACACCAGGATCGGTCAAATTTTGATAAATTTTGAAAAATCCCAAAAAATGTTTTTAGCTAGAAAATGATATTTTAAGATGTACCGTGAAAGCCGTTTTTGAAAATTCGATCCCATTTGAAATTTAAAAATCCGGGAATCAGTCAGCGATGTCGACCGACACCGGTTTTGGAGATTTTGCAGAAAAATTTCAAAAAATTCCAGAAAATCATGAAAAATCTAAAATATTAGAAAACAGTCTCTGAAACTGAAAATGGTCCAATCGGACTACCAGAAAGTCAAATCGGGCTATTGGTTGGTATCGGTTCCCCGGTCCGGGTCAGGGCTTACTCTAGGTCTAAGAATCCAGATCTGGCACTCAATAACTAAGAAATTACAACTCATGAGCACAAACAGAATGAAAATTGAGCAACATGGTCGAAAAAAAATTGGGACACGTATCTGGGTACGTATCCCGGGTACAGGGTGCTACAGCTGCCGTGTGGGATCTCCGGCCTGGTGCAGAAATGCGGCAAGGAGAAAGGGCTGCTGTTGGTGATGTGGGCGCCCAACAAAGAAGATGGAGAGGGGGGTGAAGGGAGTACGGCTGATGGTTGGGCGCTGGATGCGGCAAAATCAAAGGGGGGGGGGGGAATTGCATTGGGCGGCTGTTGTTGGGAGATGGAGGATTAGTTGGGATTTTGTTGTTAGGATTTGATAGGATATAGGATTTGTTGGGATTTAGATATTTGGGTTGTGGGTTTCGGGTTTGGCCTTGAATTAGATAATGGGTATTAGGTTTCGATTGAGTAATGGGTTAGGATCTAATAGGTTAATGGGTCTTGGATTGGTGGGCTATTGGATCTAATGGGTAAATGAGTATTAGGTTGATAATGGGTTAAGAAATCCAAATGGGTATGGGCAAGCTCAATGGTAATGAATCCGGTATAGGATTAGGAGTAGGGAACAATGCAAGAGAAAGAAATGAAGGGAGAAGGAAATCTGCTCAGGAATAAGCACACCTGCAAAAATATAAATAGTAATAATACTGGCAACACTTAAACACCGCATCAAATAATAATTAATAACAATATAGATATTACTAACAACGAGTAATATTAAATCACATGATAAATAATTACATGTACACATTTAAAATACCAGTATATTTTATCCAAATACCGTACTTTAAAATAGGGATATTACAGCTACAGTTCATTTTTTCCATTCTCATTTTACGACTTACGACTTGCGACGTTTGCAACGAAACAAACAGGCCCTTACTGAGAAATCAGACTCAAAACGCATTATTGAGCTAGCATTCTAATTTCTGAAGCAACTGTTAGGTTGCAAAAAAAAGTTTTGAAATATGTGAGGCCCGTAAACAGTGCGGACAGTATATAATTCAGTCACCAATTGATCCTCACTTATTGCTTTTCCACGAAAAAATTTCCCCCGTGAGGCCCACTAGTTTTTTTCCAATTAACAAAAAAAAAAAAGGAAAATCAACGATCTGCCGAAGTTAACAGTGGGTTCCATGGCTTAAAAAGAAAATTAAAAAGGCCGAAAAAGGTGGAAAGCAACAGACCTTGACTGAACTTTGTCTGAATTTTTTTTTTTATAAATTTTTTTTTTTATTGTAAGTAGGCCATCCAAAGCTGCACATCACGACTTTAGCTTTCCGCAAACTTTGTCCCCTGTTTCCCTTTTCACCTCCAAAATGCCTTCAAAAATTGATCAAACACTAGTCTGTCGTCTTTTTTAACAAGAAAAATATCGTCTCTTTTCTCAGCTTCCTCAAAACTCAAGAGTAAAAAATTAATAATAAAAAGACATTCCTTTTCAGACGTTGGGACTCTCTTGTCAGCCGCCCGATTCTCCTGAAGTCATTATCAAAGAGAACAAATAAACAATATATATATGAAGACAGAGAGGATGAGAGCTTCTCAATAATAGCAATCAGAGAAAGAGAGTTGAAGTTTGAAGGGAGATGATGGTGAATTTTGATGCGTTGAGGGCGAAGAAAACTTGGGTTGGCCTGGGTTTGGGCCAGTTTGTTTCCCTTCTCATCACCTCAACTGGCTTCTCATCTTCTGAGCTCTCAAGAAGAGGTGAAATTATTTGATATTTATCTTAAAATGAGATGTTTTGAGTGCCCATGTAGGATTTTTTTTTGATTTGATTCTGGGTTTTCCTGAAATGGGTATTATGGTTGGTTTCAGGCATTAATGCTCCTACATCTCAGTCCTTGTTGAATTACATGCTGCTGGCGCTGTTTTACGGTGGTTTTTTGATCTATAGGAGGAAACCTCTGCAGGTTTTTTTTTTTATTTTAAAGTTGCTATGTATAATTGTGGCAGACAATTTGAATATCCTTTTGTAATTTTTATGTTTGGCCTTCTCATTGGTATATTTGGTTGAAGTTGAGGGATTAGGGAGTTAATTTTTGACAGTATGGCTTTTTCCTGCAGCTGGAATAGAGCAAACTTATAAGATCTCATAGAAGAAGCCCGTAAAACTGTAGCTAGTATTAATTATCCTCCTCCATTTCAGAATCTAGGCTGAATCACAGAAGCTTCCTATAACTTCCATTAAAAAATTTCCCCCCCTTAACTCCTTTGTACATGATTTAAATATCTACTTCCAAACTCTGGGTACCTTTTCACAACTTCCCTCGGATTAACACTCAAATGTATTTTATGAAAGAAATAAATAATTTAGCACCTATTTTTATGCTGCAAAACATCATTTGAGGGCCATGGAATATGTCTGTGATTCAGTTGATCGGAAGTATTTAAGTCGTAGTTTTCTGTGTAGTGGGTGGTGGCAGACCGAAGATAAGTTCGGCATGCATTAGGCTCTTATATGGAATTTCGGTAGAAGCTGGAGGTAGTCAATTAGCTTACGGGAGAAATAGAAGCCATTTTCCCAACATGAAGTCTTGACATCTATAATTACTTTTCTTTCTTCCTGGTGTGAGCTGATGGGAAAAAAGGTCAACACTATACTTCATGTATTTTATCATAGTTGAATCTTATTTATCAGCTCTCGATTCTACTTAGTGATGCGCTTTCACATGCGATTAATGTTGCGAAATTGATATGCTCTTATACCACAATTGTTGTGTCTCCTAGGATCGACGTTAGCGGAACTTGACAATATGAACAGTACTTGCAAAAGGAAAGCTTGATGTAAAGCAAACTAGTAATACCTAGATGAAAGAGTAATAAAGAAAGAACACAAGGATTTAACGTGATTCGTCTCAAACTTGACCTACGTCTACGGGGAGAGAACTTGAGAGAGCTTTATTAATAGACTTGGTACAAAAAGATCTAACCTTCTTCTTGATGCAACATTAATCTTTAGAGTATTCACCTTCCACTTGAATTTAGCCCTAGATTATAAGAGTATTACCTTCTCTCTATGCACCTTTCAATTGCTTCTCTCTTTTTTTTGGCTTTCTCTGGTCTCCTTTACTTAAGATTCTCTGTTGTAAAAACTCCTTGAGACTTATTTGGTTGAGATAATTACAATACTTGGTTACAATCTTTATTTATAAATTTTACAATACAACTCTTATTTAGACTGTGAGATGATCTTGACCTTTGGATGGTTGAAGAATCTTGATCAATCCTTTTTGAAATGATCTTCTTGATTTAGAAGAATTCTAAACCCTTTAATCTTTAGAAATAAACATTCATTGAATAGGAATTAAATTCTATTCATACTCCTCCTGAAAAGAAAACTTACAATCGCCTGAAAAGAAAACTGCTTCATCCTAATTTGCTTCTTCTCTGCTTCAAACCATTGTTTTCTCTGACTCAATTGGATTTTCTTGGTCCATCATCTCTTCTTGAAAAAATAAGGCAAAATTCTAACAATCTATACCTTGACTTGTTTTTCAAGCCTTTAGCAAAATAACTTGAGATTCGGATTAATACCTTGATTCTTTCCTTGGTTATAACCGTGCCATAAAGCCTTTAACTCTTGCCCCCTCTTCCCGGGGCCTTTGGCTGATTTACGGTCATGGCTTGGGCCATCTCAGGCCTTACTCGAGTACACCCTTTCTTTTTTCCGCAACACTTTGACTCGATTCACGTCCCGTTGTTGTCTTCCTTGAAGCCCTATCTCGCAATGAACTCCCTTCCAAGCTTATACTTGAAACTCTACCTCGAACTGAGTTTTCTTCTTTCAGCTTGTATAATCCTCTACACTTCTCTTCTTTCAGGGTTACTATGTCTCTTTGGCTGACTGTGACGACGCCTTGTTATACTTGGATCCGACATTCTTCTTCATCGAGCACCCTTATGGATATTAGATTATACCATACCTCTGGGATATCCAGACCGCCTCCAGAGCACGCACTGTCCCATCTTCTCCTGTAACCTTGACTGTCCCAGTGCCGATGACCACGCAAGTCGAGCCATCCATCATCTTGACAATCCCTTCCTCTTTTTCAACTAAGGAGTTATTGAACAGCTCTTTCTGAAAACATATATGAACCGTACTACCTAAATCAAATATTCAGCCTTTACCTTAAGAAGTGTTGTCTTCGTAAGAAGCCATTAATATTTCAGTGTCCTCTACACCGCTTGCTACGTCTGCCTCCGCAGCCTACCCCTTCTTTTTCAGCCACTCTTACTGATGCTTATAGTTATTCTTTCAATGACATTCCCTGTGACAAAAGTGACATGCCTTTGATGAGCTTGGACCTTTTCTTCCTTTCTCCTCTCCCTTTCATTCCCGTGACCATCAAACCCGATTCTGTCTGCACCTCTTGATTTGGCCTTTTCCTAATCTTATTAGATAAGAGAGCTGACGTGACCTCCTTCAAAATGAGAGTTTCCTTACCGTATAGCATAGTGGTGACGATATGATCATATGACTCTGGAAGAGAACTGAGAAGTATCAACGCCTTATCCTCCTCATCGATCTTGACTTCAACAGTTAGAAGCTCGCTAATGACCTTATTGAAGAAGTTTAGATGCTCTAACACTACTGTTCCTTCCTTCATGCGTAGCCCATATAGTTGTTTCTTGATATACGACTTGTTGCAGAGGCTTTTTGTCATATACAACGTTTCTAATCTTGACCACAATCCTGCAGCCATTTCTTCATCCATCACGTTGTACATAACTTCGTCTGCGAGACATAGTTGGATCGTACTTGCCGCCTTTGGATCTATTTCCTCCAATTCTCATTTGACGTATCTGCAGGTTTTGCTGACTTATCCTATAAGGTCTTGTGAAGATCTTGTTGCACGAGCAACGGCTTCACCCTCTTTTTTCATAAGCCGAAGTTTCTTTTACCATTGAACTTCTCGACCTCGAATTTTGTCGTAGAACTTCCTATCTTCGACATGTTACCATTCGTTAACTTTTACTCTGATATCAATTGTTGCGAAATTGATATGTGTAGGCTGTCTAAAATCACTGAAGACAAGTCATCAAAAAGCAGAATCCAAACTCCAGACGCAAGGCTAATCATCGCCACCAGCGCAGCACCAAGACGCGAGGGTTGAAACCCGCGTCTCAACATCACTGCAATGACCAAGACGCGGAGCATGAAAGCCGCATCTCAGCATTACTACAGTACCAAGACGCAGAGTTCAAAACCCGTGTCTCACGTGAAGCTTGACGCAGAATTTGAACCTCGCGTTTCTCAAGCATCACCTCAATGGCAAAACGCGAGGCCCAAAGCCTGCGTGTCGGCTATAACTATTCTAATTACTGGGTGAATTACTGCCCACGTAATGAGGGAGTTAACCCCCATTATAGAGTATTTTTAGGGGACACTTTTACCCCTTGAAACCTCTATAAATAGCCCAATTTGCTATGGAAGAGGGGTCGGAAAAATTTTTTGTCAGAAGAACTTCGGTTGTAATCCGTAGAAGGACCAAAATCTCTAGCTAAAAGAAAAAGAGTGTTTAACTCTTCTAACACTTACTGCGTACAAGTTTATTTTTACCTACAGTCTCTTTGAGATTCTTGTTGGACAGAAGTTGCGTTATTTCGTCCACCATCCAAAGAGAGGATTCTCAAGAGATCCTGACGTTCACTCAATCAACGAAAAATAAGATTCACTTTCCATCGCCACATCAAGAACCCGACATTAAACAAAGGAGAGATTTGAGTTTGAATATCTCCCCTCTTGTAAAAGGATTATTGATCCGTTGTAATTTTCTTTACAATCAGATAAAAATTTACACCTCGATCTTCAATTTTTCCCCACCAAACAATATGCTCTGATACCAATTATTGTGACTCTCAGGATCGACGTTAGCGGAACTTGGCAATATGAACGATACTTGCAAAAGGAAAGATTGATGTATAGCAAACTAGTAATACTTAGATAAAAGAGTAATAATGAAAGAACATAAGAATTTAACGTGATTCAGTCCAAACTTGGCCTTCGTTCACGGGGAGAGAACTTTAGAGAGCTTTATTAATAGACTTGGTACAAAGAAATCTAACGTTCCTCTTGATACAATAAGAGTATTTACCTTCCACTTGAATCTAACTATAGATTACAAGAGTATTACCGTCTCTCTATGCACTTTCAATTTGCTCCTCTTTTTCATGGCTTCCTCTGGTCTTCTTTACTTGAGATTTTCTATTGTAGAAACTCCTTGAGACTTTTTTGGTTGCGGCAATTACAATGTTTGGTTACAACCTTTATTATATAGAATTTTACAATAGAACTCATATTTAAATTATGAGATTATCTTGGTCTTTAGATGGTTGAAGAATCTTGATCAATTCTTTTAGGAATTGATCTCCTTAATCTAGAAGGATTTTAAACCCTTTAATTTTTAGAAACAAATCTTCATTGAATAGGAATTAAATCCTATTCATACTCTTCTTGAAAAGAAAACTTGCAATCGTATGAAAAGAAAATTGCTTCATCTTAATTTACTTCTTCTGCTTCAAGCAATCGTCTTCTCCAACTCAATTGGATTTTCTTGAACCATCATCTCTTCTTGAAAAAATAAGACAAAATCCTAACAATTAATGCAAAAGTAGGGATTATACATATTTTAATTCCTTAATCATTTCCAGGTGATCGTACTGACTGCTGACTGAGAAAGGATAATTTACATATTCTGGAAAATATCTGCCTTTCAATTACGTGTTGAACATGTGTGTCACATAGCCAAGCTAGATGAGCACAATCTTTTCTTTCATTAACAAGCCTTTTCTTATGTTGGAAGATTTTTTAACAAGCTAGTTATTTCTCGCGTATGCTTATTCTATTATTAGTAATTTTTTTGATTTTATTTTTATAAATCATTATGTGCCTTTTGCCATCTATATAATGTAAATTTGGGCAGATGGAAGTTAAAACTATTCTCTTCTTACTTACGCAATTAGCAAAATGTTCTGCTTTATTGATTAGCACTTCCATGCATTGCCTAGCCAGTTGAAGAATATGGTCAATCTTTTCCTGGATTCTTCCTGACATAGGGTGTTTCCATAGCTGATCTCATTTGACAGAAAAAGACTGTAGCCTACTTATATAAATATCCTCATTTTAATGGAAACAGGCTTGATGAAGATGACATAAAATTGAGCAATCAACAACATCAGACTTAAAACACATTATAACTAGGACATGTTGCATTGTCATTCAGTTTTTTTTACCTCATAGACCTTGCATCTAATGTAGTTTTTTGGTAATATACTTTCCATTAACTAGTCTTATTTATGTGCAGATGCCTTGGTATTATTACCTTATGCTTTCTGTTGTCGATGTTGAGGCTAATTATCTCGGTGAGTACCTATATTGCGATGGATTAGTCAATATGATTGAAGTATTTCGTAACTTCCATATAGGTTTTCAAAGATGGATTTCTGTGAATTATGGTTTTACTGAGACTAAGTTTGATTTCATGATACAAGTCTCTCCGAAATGAAATCTAGTATGTTTCTGAAAACTATACTCTTATATCTCTCTAATTCATTGCTTTCTACTATCAAGTTATTATTTTCCTGCATGATCATAAGTACCATATTGAGACCCTTTATTTTATTCAGGCCGATCTTTTAACATTAAAATTGAACTACCAGCTATTTTATTCTTTTGATATTCAATATTGACGTTGTTTTGTTAATAATGATGTCTGTTTTAAGTTTCCAGCTATTTCCTATTGATTTATAGCTTAAAATTAATATTTCATTTAGGCTTCAAACTATCTTCTCTTTGCATATAATGGTCTAAAATGCTAATGCATTCTCTGTGCAGTGGTGAAGGCTTATCAGTACACATCTTTGACAAGTGTCATGCTTCTGGATTGTTGGTCATTCCATCTGTCATATTTCTTACCTGGATGTTCTTGAAGACGAAATACAGATTAAGGAAGTTTGCTGTGTAGCCATCTGTGTTGCTGGGCTGTGTTTTAGTTGTATTTTCTGATGTACATGCAAATGACCGTGGAGGTAATTAAATGTTTTTTTTCACTCTAGATTATGTGCAGTCAATTAATTCTGAAGTTATTGCTATTTCAATCTTAAGATTTTTTTATTTAAAAGAAAATGTGTATCTTGTTATTAGCTTTTGGTGACAAATTCTAGCAAATGAATGCCTTTTGCCATTAGGGTTTAACTGTAGATTATACAAATATATCCTTCAACCCTTAACACAACTTTGGAGTCCAGGTGTAGTGCTAGGGACATTAGATGGTATTCGAGTCACGAGTTCTGTCATCCTGCCTATTTCTTACGTTGTTCTTCTCCTCAAGTTGCACTATTGTATATGGGGATATACGTTTTCGATTCCTTCTTTCTTCCTATTCAAAGTAACTACTAATCTATGTAGCTGGTGAATGTTTTATATATTTGTGGTGCCTTATACATCATTGGTTGCGAGATCTTTTTAGAACATTTTCACTTGAATAAAATGACGCGTCAATGTCTGCCATGCTAAACACACGAATGCACTACATGGAAAAGTATAACAATTATCTCCAAGCTTTTGATCATCTATGCAATGTTTCAGATTTTTACAACCTATAATAGAAAGTATATGTTTCATTGGAATTTTTATTATACAACATACATGGTTGTGCCCCCTCATGTTTTGTTCCCTTTTTCCATATCAGGAGGCCCCAACCCCTTGAAAGGAGATATGCTTGTAATTGGTGGATCCATGCTTTATGCAATTAGTAATGTTAGCGAGGTATGCTATTCTCTTTTGGTGGTAAAGAGCTATAATTTGATCACCTACTTTTCCTTTGCTATGTAAAGGACACAACCAGAACTATTGATATTTGGTCCGAATCAGTGGGTTGAATTTATACTTCATTATTACCTTTACAATTAAGGATTATGTACAAAATCACTTAGTGCTTTCGTAATCCTTTCTTAGAAATTCTGGAAACATATTTTGTTCTCCATATTTCTTTCCTAGTCTTTTGCAAAACTTCACTTATGCCTCTTTGCTGGTGCCTTCGTAGTTCTTTGTCGCACATGACATACCTATAACTGTATTTCACGTCTATCCATCCTATACTAACACTACTAGAGATGCTCTCTTTTTCCTCCTCTTCCTTCAATAGATTCAAGGTACTTAGTACACTGCAGACACGGTCTGGACATCTATCTTCATTGATGCCGCATTTTATTATTAACTAAGAATGAACTACATGTTTCGAAAAAAGTTTTGTTTATTTACAATACTGTGAAATCGTGAAGTACATATCACGAGTGTTGCCTTGTACAAGTAATATAACAATAGTTTCCTATTAACTGTGGAAGTTATTCATGTAGCTGAATGATAAGCTCTGAGCATATGGTAGCTCACCCTGTTACCAAAACGTTTGTCAATTTATGCTTAATGGCATGGATTTTTGAAATCTGAAGCTTTTGATTGGGGTATTAATTACTTTCACATTTAAAAAGGTTAAGGCTTTTTTACTTGTAAAAAAGAGTTGGTTCACGAATAACTTTATCCATTAATTTTTATAAAACACCACTATCATTACCCAGCACAACAACTACCAGCAACGTTCCTATCACAGCCCAAATGGTCTCAAGTCAGCATGACTACCGTTTTTTCCCTCCCATTTGGCCTATTGAGGTCTATCTCTCAGTTTGTTAGCAACCATCCGTTCTTTTCTTTCTTTTCTTAAACATATTTAATGCAAGTTTTTTGGTCTAGCACTCACTATTGGAATGGTGTGAACAAAATTTGCTCCTAAATTTGCCCACATCTGTCTCCATCGCACATGTCCAGACAATATCAAATTATTTCATAATATTACTCTGACCAAACCCCAAACCTTCAGTCCCCTTGCAGATATCATGAACTGCATATTATATTATTATTATTATTATTATTATTATTATTATATATTTATTATTATTATTATTATTGGTCAGTAATACTGTTAGTGGAACTTAGAGTCCTCTTCTGCAATTTTCTTCAGGAATTTCTGGTGAAGACGGGGGACAGGATCGAGCTAATGGCAATGCTCGGTATATTTGGATCTATTGTTAGTGCTTGTCAAATGTATCCTTGGCTTTTGTGAACAACTTGTTCAATGCATTCAGTATGACAGCATTTCATTTATGTTACAGCGATTCAACGATCAGCAATCCCTTACTCCTTTAAGAAACTATATAAGAGCTATTTAATTTTAAATTTCGTTATAATAATATAAGATCCTTTCATCGTAAATTTCATAACATAAGCAATAACTTTTTAATATGCCAAGGATATTATTATATGATTGGCATCCATATTCGACTGGATTTTGTTACCCACTCAAGGATAAATCTTGAGTGCCTATACATTTGTTGGTATCATTATATACGCCTACTGTTGGCAAACTGGCCATCCACTTTCAGTAAGGAGTTCTATATACCTGGTGAGAGTCCATCATATTCAGATTTTATAAGCGTGTCCCTGTTGCATAATTAGCCATTTTACCAGTTTTCTCAAAACATTGCTAGTAAGGTGAAGCAAAGATTTAGGTATTACCATAATTTAATGCAAACTCGTAATTATACATATAATTATTTTCCCCCTCAGAAATGCAGCGTCTTTTGTTGTCTCCTTTGGGGTGAAATTTCAACCACTGGATTCCAGATGCAACAATTTGCCAGCTGCCAAACTTTTTTCAGATACATAACCAATTTTAAATTTGTTTGAGCATGAAAAATCCAGTTTCAGGGTCACTTCGATCATGAAGAAAAATAGCATTAGAAAACGAAACAACAAAAAAAAGCTAAGCTACATTTATTCTTCATGCATTACAACTCTGCCATGTGCTGCTGTAAGAAGATTATTAACTGAACTTTTTTTGTGCAAATTTTTCTTGGATCAGTAAAGTTTTATATATTTTATATATGAAGAGATGCATTGGCATTTGTTTCCTTGAAATTATTTTGTGTAGTAATTACTGGAACATTTAACAGTCTCTACATCTGCCTGCACGTGTGAACGGAGTCAAGCATGATACAATATTTATATAGTATGAGTGATTTTCTTAAAGAGAATAATGCAATACAAAAAAATGTAGTATTGTGCATGTAATATATGAACTACTTCTGGAACCATACTGGAAGATATATTTTGTGGGAAACAGCTTTATGTTGAGAATATCCTTATTTTAACTAGCATTAACACAATTTCAACCATTATGTTAAAAAAGTATTTTTGCCTGCCATAACATGTGCTTTGAAGTCTTCCAGCCTCCAAGAGTATCAGACGATCACTAAAAGCTTCAAGTCCAATGTGCATTTGGAAATTGATTGAGAAAATATCTTACCATACTATTTAGCTATTCCATATAATCTCAAATGTGTTGTCGTTTTCTTTCTGAAATTCTTTCATTGGCATGATTCAAAGCTTCTGTAAATTATACATTGTTGATCTTCTTAAACTTAAAGGTTAATAATACTTCAGAAGATCAATACTTCAGAAGGTCCTGTGTTGTAGTATTTTGAGTTGTTGGCGGTAATTTACTGTTTTTTTTTGTCATATTCTCTGTCACATGTTTTGCAACAGTACTCTTCTAGGTTCATCCCATCATTTTATTTTTTCTATTATAGAAATTTGTTCCACTTAACTATTCCTCCAGAAGCATACTTGAGCGCAATGAGCTTAGATCTATCCACTGACAGCAGGAGCAGTAAGTCTCTGAGTCTTGTGCTCGTAACTCTCTTAACTAGTCGTTTGTTCTCAATTGAGCTTTCTTTCATCTGATGCATTGTTCACCGTATCATCCTGTATTGGACTCATCATAATATGTTAGAAACACGGTTATCCCTAGTCAGGATAATTATGAGTGTACCACAGTAACTTGATTCTCTTTGGTCTTTGCCTTTTATGATAAAGTTGCCTAGTTTTGGGTGAATTGATGAGTTCGATTAACGGAATATGTGTGGAATTTATCCAACATTTGATAAATGAATGTCATTCCTATAGAAAGTTTATCATTTTACCTACTCTTTAGCATTTTACCCATTTGGTGAGACCAGTTCTGCCCTTTAGACTCTTTCACGTTCAACAGGGGAAATGCAGCTGAAGGGGAGACTAGATTGACTCCTAGGAGAAGGAACTAGGTGCACCTTTTTCTTAACTAAAACAAATAAATAATTAAACAATATATAGCAATTTGCAGTAGAAGTATTTTTCTCAGTCCAAGTCTGCCACTGTTTCCATCTATTCCTTGCATATACGAGGAGGATATTGATACTGCATCTTGGTGGACGTATAGTAGATTTAGATATCTATGTCATAGGTGAGTGTAGGAGATGATATCCAACTGAGTCTGCTAATATTTGGATAGTTATATGATATGGTACTTTTTAAAGAGAGAGCATGCAGAATACAGTTCAATAATTATGTACTAAACATCTTTTTTTGTCTGTCTCTGATCATTGTACATAATGTGTTCTTTTTAACAGGCGCTACCATTTATTGGATTTGCACTGGCAATGTTTCTGTTCTACTCTACTGTTCCAATCATACTTAAGGTACGCTCCAGAATGATGTGTTGCTCTAACAGTGCCATTACCTATTGTTTGACAAAGGGTTTTAAAGTGAACTGGATATCTTTTTTAGAGCTCTCAGTGATCTCATTGCTAAATTTGTTCGAATATCTCACAGAGAGCATTCTGAAGGGTAGTTTTGTACATAATGATAGAAAGACGTGTGCAATTGGAACTGATTCAACCATCAATGATATCATTAGAAAAGGGAGCTTGTATTTGCAGTATCATTAATCTTTCAGAGAGTTCATCTGTTGCGCGCGCCCTTGGCAACAATCCAATTGAAGAACCTCAATCAACTGAGAGAGATGCACCGAAAGTACCCAAAAAACAAGAACAAATAATAAGAGAAAAAGCCAAACACAATATTTAACGAGATTCGACATTTGTCTACGTCCTCGGGGCAAGGGAGCGAAAGATTTTATTGAAACAATCAATACAAGTTTTTCTAAGGGATTTTTTAGGGATACAATTCATGAGGGCTCACCCCTATATTTATAGCCAGGGAGTCCCAGATTTTAAGAAACTATAATTGGATTCGACTCCATATCAGAAACGAAGTCCGAATCAGTCCAGGAGAAAAGATTCGCATGTCGATCGATCGGACCGGTCGACCGAAGACCCTGTCCTTCGGTCGACGTCGGTCGACCGAGACTAACAGAAATCACTGAGTGCCAGTCAGTCGATCGCATCCGGTCGACTGTTCTCCTTACTACGGTCGACCGGGCAGTCGACCGAGCTGTGCCTGTACACGTGCACGCGGTCGGTCGGGGCGGTCGGCATGCCGGCCCCTGTCCTGGCCTGCTGCGAACTGTGTTCTCACTTCCTCTGAACTCTGATCTCTACGTTATCTCTTCTAATGAGTTTAAAAAAAACTCTATCTAGCTTTTTATCTCCTCTCTCCTTACATCTTTTAGTGTGTCTCCTTTGACCAGGCAAATCTTTGTTTCGTGACCCCTTTCCTAAGAATTGTCCTCTTTCATCTCTCTTTGAGCATTTTCATCCTAAGCATCAGTAAATTTCCGGTGGTGGTTTATGCAAATCTTTACACCCATTACAGTACACCTGTTCCTGCAGTATGGAGTATATTGTCAATACTGTTTATTTAAGTATTCTTCTGTCAGTTAAAGCTGCCTGAACATTCTCTTTCCCCACCACTGCAAGTTATGCATTCTGTTTGATAAGGTGTTGGTCAAAGACATCTATGTAGAAGAATACTTATAATTTGTCTTTCTACTTGCTTTCTGATTTCGATTTCTTCACATGACAGATGTTTCCATCTATTTTCTACTCTTCTCTATCATGCAGATAAGTGGATCAACCATGCTCAACCTTTCGCTCCTGACATCTGACATGTGGGCTGTCCTAATTCGCATCTTCGCATATCATCAGAAGGTTGTAGATAGTTTGTGATATCCATGATAACCACCAAGGTTAATTTCAAAAAGCTTGTAGATTTTAATGCAAGTTATTTATGTTATTGTGGTTGACTGGATGTACTTCATCGCTTTTGGAGCTGTTGCAGTGGGACTCATGGTTTATTCGGGGTAAACATCATGAGTCATCTACTTCTAATTCTTTCCAGCTATTCAAGTAATCATTCATTTTCATCATCATCTATATCATTAATGCAGAGGTGATAAAGAACAAGGCGAGAGTACTACCCAAGTTTCTGAGGTCAATGTTGAAGCAGACAAGGAAAAGGATGAGGAGGCTGCCGTCAGTAATCTGAGCCAAGGTTCTCCTGCAGCTGCTGAGAACAAAGTTAAGAATTAGAAATGATAAACATCAATATTCAGGTCTCATTCAATGGGAAAAAAAATAGGTTACTGTGCTGTAAGAATGCCACTAACAAGGAAGGAAAACTCGAGCAAGGTGCGATAGATCATTGGATCTTATCAGGACAGTAGAGGAAAGGCCCTTATGAATGCTCTATGAATGATGGCAGAAGCATTGGCAAATCCTGCAGAGTATAATAAATAGGCAGGCATTGGTGGAAATGTTTTCAGCCTCAGTAAGCAGTTCACCCTTCTAGTTCTACTAAAAGTATACAAGTCTCTTCATTTTTTTTGATATAGTTGCTGGAAGTTCAGCAGTTTTGATCATAGCTGAATAGGGATCAGAATTTGGACTCAAATATTATAGGGAACTTTACACACATGATGAAAAGAAATAGATTTCAGGCTGAAATCTTTGGTGCTTGTTATCTTAGCTTTTGGCATTTCATTTTTGTGTTTCTGTTCAGCATATTCAGCTCTGTGTTGAGTCAATTCTCTCTCTTCTTAAACCCCTTGAATGCAGATCCTGGCACTGATATCCAACTAAGGCTCTAATGGAGCCATGATAGATATGCGTGAATTTGCGTCTGGGAAAAAAAAATCAAATTTACTTGTCTGCTATTTAATCCTTAATGTCGATTTTGGACAACATAAGACTACTGTTCAACCTGGAAAGATTTACACGAGTAATGCAGTCATTCTCAAATCTTTTGTGTGCCTTTATTCGATCAAACTTCATGAATCACACAACAGTAATAACTAAGAGAAACAATCACAACACAAATTTATAACAGAAACTCCTTTCAGCAACAAATAGGGCTCAGAAATGACAGACTCCATATACGAAGCAAACAGAAATGACAGATTATGCAGATACCAATTATTCGACCGGAGACACAATAAATTTAAAATGAAAAGCGGGTCATCTTAGAGGAAGTTTAAGTCCGTGTTCTTGAGCTTTCATGTTGATAACGCGGAAAGAGCATCCTCTTGATCTTCTTTTCTGCTGCACTTTCAGACATAGCTGCAGAAATAGAAGTGACTTAAACTCATTAATGAATTGAGAATTGAATTTGTCACAGCAGGTGAATGATCAGTGGATAAATAAATGAAGATTTTTCAGTATTTATAACTAGCCTAAAATCTTAATATTATGAGGCGGCGAAGGCACAAAGAAAACACGCAGTGCCAGTTTAGCAGCAGAGAGTGTGCCAGTTCAGTAATTTTTTAATCACTTTCACATTTTGTTATTTATCCTTATCCTTAAACAATCAATACCTAATAACTGGGTTTATCTGAAGAAGGAGCAAGAATGGCCAGAAAACATTTAAGCACAATGATACTCAAATTCCAATGTAGGAGTATGTAAATTCCTACCTGAGCATTAATCAGAATCAAAGAGTCTGTGCTTCCATCCCAGAAAACTCTCACATCCATGCTGTTGGATTTGGGTCGAACAAATATTCCCACATCGGCTAGACGTGGGGATGGTCTTGGGTATATAAGGATTTGGGCAACTCCACCTAAAAGGTTAGTCTTTTGAGATGGTGCCCCAAGTCCTTCAATTGGTATCAGAGCCCCGAACTTAGGGCTCTCGAGAAATTTGACAATGTGTGTGCAGCTTCACACATCCACCACCTAAAAAGGCTTTTGGGATGGAACTTGGGTAAATATCCTGAACTTACTAGTCAAAGAATTCTAAAAGTAATAAACACATTTGTTTACATTTAGCTTCTTCTGGGAGGATTAAGAAGCAAATCCTCCCCTTAGAATCTAATAACAGGCCATTCAAATGCAAATGTACCCCTGTTCATATAAATCTACAATTTTAAAACATACAACAAAATTTGAGTGATTTTGGTTTTTCTTGCCTATGAATTAAGTGGTCATATAATGGATGGTTGAAAGTAGCAAGTCTCTGGATGGCATAGCCACCAGGGATATTGGAACCCGACAAAAAAATGGTGGCTAAAGGTTAAAAAGTTTTTGATCATAATCAACGCTTGGATCCTCACTCTGCATGTTCCACACCATGGTTTTATTCAACAAGCTAATTTAGAAAGTCCATTTTTCTGTCACTTGATGCATAGGCAAAGATGACTCGTAGTCACTTAAGTATGATTTTAGTTTTAAATGTTGAAGATCAGAATTTGCAATTTTGAATGACCCTCATTAAGTACTACTTGCAGTCCGGGCAAATGGTGATTATAAATAGAAATAAATCGCGAGTTGTCTACAAAGCTAAGAACTTGGGGGAGTCTTGGACGGGTGAAAACTTAGATGGATTACTTTGTATAGCAGACCACTACAATCATTTCATCCTCTGTAGAAGACTCCAGGCTACTTTTATATTAAATATCAGTGTGCCATGGGACAGGCTGAAGGATGTTGAAGCATATTGGATGGGCCAATATCAAAATAGAGACTGAAGACTGAAAAGAGTGTGGGAGGAAAGCCTATTAGTAATCGAGTTCTTAAATCCTTTTGTAGAAGAGAGATATCATCAGAGCCAAAGATGAAGAAAGACCGACAATAGTTACCGGTCGACCGGTGTGCACCAACGTGCACAGACAATAACGGTCGACCGTCCGGTCGACCGCAGCAGACGACCGATCCGACCGCACAGTCGACCGACTGACATGGCTTTGCTCTCGG
>JAVJIF010029609.1:0-84215 GCA_038442645.1 Agave tequilana | reverse complement strand
AAAATCATCATCATTGAAAATATTGTTCAGATCAATTGGGGTGTAATAATCATCAGTGTCGCTTTTGCATGTCAAGTTTCTTACTCGCAACCGCATATTGTAATGCACAAATACTAGTTTATTGCACTTGTTCATTGCCAATCAGTTGCGCATTTTGTATGAATCAGCGCCCACGTGCTCCAATTTCCTTCCAACCCGATGAGAACATGTTTGGCTTAAAACTTGATGATAATTTTCTGCAGATTAAAAACTTCTTCCCCATAATTATCCACCAATCAGCTGGAAAAGATTGTTGCACTGCTCTCTAGTTCTGAGCTTCCAAGTTCTCCACTCCATTCACAAATAATTTTATCTGTGAGAATACACATCACAAGTGTTAATATTTGCATAACATTATATCGATAAATAAATAAATTATTATTACCTCATTAACAAGCTCTTACTTGTTTATTCAAATCTGGCTCCATCTTTTATGACCTCCTTTATCTATTCTCCCTTCTAGATGTGTAGAAATGACAGTTTTCAATTTCTAGTCAACAAATATGATTTCTAGGCAAATGAATTACCAGCAGCATGCAAATGTCTATGCAATTGTCCCTCCTATCTTCTATCAATGATATCTCAGTACTTTTTTTAGTTCTTATTTGATGTCTTTACCAGCCAATTTTGCTCTATCCATACCTTCATATATAATAGATAGTGTAGGTTTTCTTATCCTAGTCCACTATCTTCAAGACTCTAACCAGAGGATTCATAATGTTTTGAACCTCTCTTGCCTTCTTCCAAAACCGGTCGTTCAGAATGAGATTAGAAACCTTATCTCGCACACTTCTACTCCTTTCCTTGTTGAACTCAAGCCATTCGGTAGTCGTATACATTCTTTTTAAATCTTACTCATAACGAATAAGGCTTTCAATAGAAATAAACTCGGTGGCAAACCGTGTTATACCTGATCTCAACAAATCTCTACTATGAAATAGCTTCATTAAATTCACCACTTTGAGGCTATTGTAAATGAATAATGTGATCATCTTAGCATCATCTAATGTCTCCTTGACTGATTTCATAGAACAATATCTTTAAGTATCAAATTAATTCAATGTGCTGCACAGGGAGACCAAAACAAAATGTTTTCTCTTCTCCATCAATGTGACCAGCTGCTTTGAAACTTACCTCATTATCTGTTACAACCTGCACGATATTTTCTTCACCAACTTCATCAACAACTTATCCATTAGCGAGAATATATAATCAGCAGTCTTCGAGATATTAGTATCACAGAAGTATGGTAGATCATGCTTTTATCACAATAAATCATGAAATTAACAATATGCTTTCTATTCCGAGAACTCCATCCATCACACATGATTGTGCAACATACTACGGCCTTTTATTTTTATTGAAGCAATATATACTTCAATTTTTTTCATTTCTCCTCTAAATATAGATTGCCATCTGGTACCCTGTAGGGCCTTTTATACTACAATATATACCTGAGCCTGCCTCCCGCAATAATATTAATCATGGCTTGATAGTAAGTACCACTATTAGCTACATTGAATGGTATTGCATTGTAGTGAAAGAATTTTCGCCATAAATTTTCCAACCTTTTTAATATTCTCAGTTGAGAACATGCTTTATTGATTTCTGTTTTGTTGGGAACATGTAAGATCAATAACACGAGCTGAAATTTCAGCTTCTTCTCATAGTCATACTCCGACGCAATCCACGGTTACTCCCTGATCCTGAAGGCTGCGAACTACTGCCACTAATATCACTCCTTCTGCCGATTTTCAAGCCATTTCACACTTTCTCTCATAGCTTATTTTATTTGTCTTCTTTCACTCCTAAACCACCACCTCTTCAATTTCATTATCGAATCTTCATCAGTCACATCATAAAAATCTTCCTCACTTAAAGATCTCATAGTCGCTCTATTTTGGATTTTATGACCGCTCTTTCTTTGCTACCTTCAGAAAGATTTCGTCTCATTATCTGAGATACCTCTTTTGATACTCGCAAGCATCCTTCCACCTGACCATTACATGTGCTATATGTTACTTCAATCTAGTGATACCATCATGGACTTGTTTGCCCATAATTACACTTCCAAGTTTTCTACTTCCACCAACGGGGTACCATGTTTCCATCCAATATCGCGTTGCTTTAAGAGCTATACTGAAATTTAAAAAATTATCTGCTAAATTAATTAAACTAAAATAACTAAATTAAAACAACATTAAATTAAACTCAATTAAATGAACTAAATTATTAAATTAAATTAGTTTATACTAGATTAAGCTACACTAACTTAATCACCTAACTTCAATAAAATTTTAAATTACCTAACTTAATTATAATTACAAACTTTATGAAATTAAATTAACCTAAATTAAGTTAACTAAACTAATTTAAATTAAATTAAACTCAATTAAATGAACTAAATTAAATTAAATTAACTATTTATACTAGATTAACCTACACTAACATAATTATCTAACTTCTAAAATTATTAATTACCTAACTTAATTATATTAAAAATTTTATTAATTAAATTAACTTAAATTAAGTTTAACTAAGCTAATTAAATTACATTAAACTCAATAAATTAAACTGAGGGAGAGAGGGACTGAGGGAAAGAGAAACAGAGGGAGAGAGAGGACAGAGAGAGGGGGAGAGAGACAGACATAGGAGAGAAAGGGACACACAGAGGGGAGAGAGACGAGACAGAGGGGAGAGAGACAGAGACAGAGAGAGACTGAGAGGGAGGGAGAGAGACTGAGAGGGAGAGGGAGAGAGAGACGGAGACAGAGACGGAGAGAGGGACAGAGAGAGACACAGAAGAAGAGAGGAATAGGGAGAGACACGGAGACAGAGAAGGAGAGAGGGGACACAGAGGGAGAGAGGGGGGAAAAGGGGGACAGAGAGGGACAGAGAGAGAAGGGGAGGGGAGGGACTGAGAGAGAGACTGAGAGGGGAGAGAGACACAGAGGGAGAGAGACGGAGACAGAGAGGGGGAGACAGGGGAGAGAGAGAGAGAAAGGTACCTGCGAGGGCGAGGATCGACGGCGACACGAGGGGTCTTCCTTCGCTGCTGCAGAATGCAAGAGGAGGGGGCAGCGTGAGAGAGATAGATCTGATCTCTCTCTCACTCTGTCCCTTTAAACTGGGATTCACGGCGCCGAGTCAACCCGGGTCGACTCGACTCGGTCAACTCGGCGGAGTCGTCACCAACTCGGCCGAGTCGAGTCCGAGTCAGACCCGATCCGGGTCGACTCGGTGCCCAACCATCGACTCGAGGTTCCAAGGCGAACTGTCAGCGGCCGAGTCGGATACGACTCGACCGAGTCATATCCGACTCGGCTGATACCTTGAAATTGTAGGCGAGGAAGGGTAGAGAAAGAAAGTAAGGGTGGCGACTGGTTGGGTTAGGGTTTCTGAGGAAATGGAGAGAAGAAAAAGTGAACAGTAGCTTTAGGAATTTCAGGGATTCCGGATTTTTTTAATGCAATTTTTCAGAACAATAGATTTCAAATATGAGTTTTTTTGGATTTTGTTTATTTTTTAATCAAACAAAGTAAAGATTAGCGAAGAGATGGAGAAGAAAGAAAATCTAAACCTAGGGTTTTAGGGATACCAAGGAATTTAGCTCTGATAACAATTTGACGTAAGTTTAAAGAGAAAATTATGGTTTGTGATGGGATTGAGGAAAACAAATCTGGAAATATGGTTTTGTGAAAATTGGAGATAAACTAATCTAGAAATTTAGGAAAGTTAGGCAAAAATAAAAGAGATTCGGGCCTCAAAGTTGAATCACTTGCCCACTCCATACATCACACGAACAGAGATTTAGATTTAGACTTCGCACATAGAGAATTGCTCTCACATTTTATGCTTCTCACATGAAGATACAAAACAACCCAATAAGGATTTTAATCTCTCAAAATTTCATTAATACATTTCTTTCTATCAACAGAACTACAATAGTATATAGAAAGAGGCTCGTGTACTACTCGTTTTCTGATAAATAATAAAACTAATTAAAATAAATAAAAAGCCTATTAATAAATAAAAAAAGACTTCCCTAATCATAATCAGATATGTCTTTCAGTCTTGGCTGCAACCTCATCATGAGGACACGGTGACATGACTATGTATATGTTTTTATATCTATATATGTATCAAAACCTTAGGATGTGTTCTATTAAAAGAAAAATGGAAACAATAAAATATAAATGGTTTACATCCATAGCTATAATAACGTGCAAGCAAAACAAAAAAAAATATCTATATCTAAAATATCTATTATACCTCACCTAGTTTGTGATGTGTTCAAGTTCTACTAACATAATATTTGCTTATGTCAAATAATTTTTTCATGTTTTATTTAAGTACATGTGAAGTGTACGTATCAAACACATGATATTTAGATTTTATTTAAGTCGACACAATATTGGATACGTGTCGAAACATGATTTTATACTTTTGAAAATTAACACGACTTAGGGTATCTGATATATATCGGACACGTGTTTATAAGCATGGTTTTCAATTGACAGATTCTGATATTATATATATATATATATATATATTATATATAATATATTATATATTATTATGTAATATATATATATATATCGGCAATATTGTATCGGTTCGAGTTTGTGGCACCTGATATGATCTTAACTACATAAAATCATCAATATTGGTGATAAGGCTGATATTGACACTAAAAATCATTGACCGATACCATACTAATAATGAATCTTATCTTACACCATGCTTGCAAGTGTCAATGTTCGATTCATGTCTGATACGGATACAATACTCACTTTGAAGTGTTTGTCCTTCACAACTCAAAAAGGTGGAATAATGTGGTAAGCAACATATTGAAATTGCTAATGATGAGGCTTGAACCCCTACTCTTTGAAATGAGATGATGCATACCATGTTATACAAACACTTTACCCAAACCTTGAAGCAGATGAGTTTTGCAACAACTATGTACATAAACTAGTCTTGACACTTAACAATCTCATTGCTTTGGACCATATTTATTGGATAACATATTTAAGTGACAACGCGAACATGTCCATCATATTATTAATGGACAGCTAAAGTTTTGTTTTCATCTTGCCACATTTAAGTTGATTATACTACACCTTTCTCCATATTCAACATGTTGAGTTTGTTGTGAGAGTAAAAACAAGAATAAGATGACAAATTAAAAACCAAAACTCATCATCACTATTTATGAACAGAAACCGCAGGTTTGTCAATTTTCATCTACTGTTTTTTTTGTATCTTCGTTAATGAAACTTGGTGACCTAACTCAAAAATGACACATGTAACCAAGGGTCCATTCTGAACAATAACATGCATACAAAGCACTTAGATAGTAAAATCAGTCAAAACTATATCGGGCAATAAAACATTAACGCTGGAGAAGAGTATGTTCCACAACTTAAAGCAAATGTCACTAGTGGCTCAGGTATCTCAATTGCAAACTTCTTCTGCTCCTCAGAAACCTTTGGCTTCTGAAGTGCAAGAAGTAAAGCCTGAAATAAGACATTAGAAGTCATGGACCATTGCATATGGGAGCCTACTGAGAATAAAGGGAAAGATGAATAAAAAGAAACTTCATACTGTTTGTGGCCTATGGACTGGTGGCTTCATTTTCAACATTACATACTCTATGCAAGTAGCACTGAATGAGTGTCCCCCAACTGTGTATGCAGCCTGAAATAAGCATATAAGAGAAATATTACAGTCCCCAGTGAAAATATAAGGTCAACACTACTGATTCATTTACTGAAAGGCTGTACATGGTGCAAAAGAAATCTGATAACCGTTTTAAACATTTATCAGTTTGGGATTCAAAATAGAACAAAAATATAATTGGTTACACTCTATCCCTATGAGAAAACTGACAACAAACCTGAAAATAGTTTATGTGATTCAGTAAACAATGTATATAAACCACTAGTATTAGCTGCCTTGTAATGAAGCTTATTGCGATATATTTTAAGCTATCAATTTAGTTATTTTTAGATGATATCTTAGATCACAAAAACAGAAATTTTCATAAAAAGAACATGATATGAATGTTAAGGTGTTAACAATTTTTCATATAATAAATTGATCAGCGCCTGAAAAATAATTTCAATTAGGAGTTGCAAAAATCTATTAGAGGTCTGAATCTGACCTAACCCCGATAGGAAGGAAGAGCTTTCAAATTGAAGGTCCAAATCCAATTCCTTATAAGATTCAGGTTTGACTATCACATGAACCCAACCCGAACCCGACCTGCTTACATCCTAAATGAAAGTCGCTTAAAAATTTTCGTGATAAAAAGTCAAGATAATTTTAAAACAATTTCATTATTGTGATTTAGATATGCTAGGAATAACAGCAGAACTGTAGAAGTATAGAGACCTACATAACATATATGGATCCCAGTTCCCCATTTTCACAGTCCTAATAATCTTTGAAGATACAGTTATAAATAAATCAACATTCATCATCATCGTCAGCCTACTCCAATCACAATGGAGTCACCACTAGAGAAGAAAAGAAGTTGAGTCTGACAACCCTGCTTCAACGTGTTTCCATGTTGAGTCCTCTATGGACATTCAATGTTTAAACATCGAATGTCACGGCCACGACGATGATGGCAAAACCACACGTTGAATGTTGGATATCGAGGGCATATTGGAGATTGTAGGAAATATCAGATCTTATGAGGATATCAAGGACAACATTCGAGTTTTTTTCGTGTCACTTCAGCCGCTTATGTCACTGTTGTTTAGATTGATCCAACATATTGACAAGAAAGGTTCAAATTGTTTGTGGTTCATGATTGAAGCATTTTAGAAATCCAATCTGATTTTGTTGTCTTTATATATTCGCTTAGATTCATCGAAGGTGAATTTCTCCAAGTAGGCGAATTTAATGGGGATCGAGAAGAACTAGAAGAAGTAAGAGAGTTTCTTTCTTGACATTTACTATTTTAATTGTTTGTTTTTAATTTTGTTGTGAAATCTTCCTATCTTTCTGCTCTCTTTCTAGTTTTTTATTTTGTGTATGTAGCAAAACCCTAGCCAATAAAGAACCATAGGCCTCCATTTATGAAACCTAATTGAAGCATAAATCCTCTGTGTGGTTGCTGTCCAGATATGAATCTAGACCTTACCATCTATTTTTGTATTATTTATCATCTTTTCATCACAAAAACAACCATAAATCAATTCCTTAACCTTTCACCACATTTAGAAAACTTTTACAGCTCAATTTCATCACAAAGTCCTCTCTGGAATGCCCTAAAGTCGCAGACCAACAGATGTGAAACAAGAAACTTCAGTTATTGTTGGCATGCGTCATATACCTATATTCAAGACTCTTCCTATTAAGATATGAGAATGTCGCTTTTGATACTTCATTATTTCCTTTGAATACTAGAGACATGTATACGTTGAAGTTTTTGAAGTTTAAGAGCATGGATTCTTCAATATAGACTTAACTAAGGAAAAAAGTTTCTAAGATCTGCAGAATATCATATGTAGGTTCCTTTTTTAATGAACATTAGAGGCACACAAATTCTTATTATAACAGTAATATTTTTTCTCCTTAGAATTTTAACATTTTTGTCAGAGTACTCATAGACTACCCCAATAAACAGTCCAATTATTAGCTTATTGGAACAATTTGGAAGGAAGGGGGGAATACATCATACAAAAGTAACCTGGGATTCAGGAAACTAATGAACACAATGACCCAACTACAATAATATATGATTCAAATAGAGTAACGAAGAGAAGAGTAAGAAGTCTAATCTTCAAACCTTCTGCATCAATGAAAAGAGCTTCATGTCACTCCGTGGAACCCCATAAGCAAAATAGGCCTGCATCAACAAGATGAAGTTTAAACGATGAGATAAACAATTCAAAAGAACAAAAACAAATGCGCCAAAGAGTATCTTGGAAAATATACATGCATGACAAGTGCGTTGTATAAGTTGATCCAAAAGGCCAGCTTCTCATTGTCACTCAAGTGGATTAGATTTACTTCTGCCAGCTGCTCAATTAGCGATCTGTCCCAAAATTGAAGGCATCAGTACTTACCGGTCATAATAATGAAACTAAGAAAAATGAATGCTCCATCTACTAGAAATAAGCCCCCTTATCTTCTACAGAAACAATAAGAAAAGAAAAGGATACTAACTTACCGCGTGAATGGGCTATCACATCAAGTCATGTATAATATGCACACTCTTCATCAAAAGAAATTAAGTATGGATAACGCAAAAGATATGTAGCTGACCCCACAATTTTGAGCTAAAGGCTTTTCTGTTCATGTTATCATCATCTTGGCCTTGGAGGGTAGTCAACTAAGTGACTGCAACTTCTTATCTACACATGATTTAGGGCATACAGAGCATAATAAATGGTGTGCATCAGTGTGACGGTCCCCACGTGTTTCTGAGCCTCTACTACAAGAACTTTCCAACATCTATGGTTCTCTCTTACTCCCTTTCCACACAAAATACTTGGACGAAACATAAGACATCATATAGTATTGAAGTTAAGAAAACACTCGTTCACCCACCCATTCACCACGCACATGCACACGCATCCACAAACAGACATAAACAAAATATGATCTAGTTTTGAACAACTTATTATGAAAGAGTGAAACAATACAACGGTAAATGTGATTATGAATATAAATACCACAAAAGGATCATGATAACAAACACTGGTTAGCTTACTATCTATGGACCTCAAGGCACTGCTTTCCACAAGATTCCCCACATAATGACAGGATCCAACTAATGGTAAACATATGAACAGTATTGTGGAGAAGCTAACCATATTGAAAAAAATACAGGTCAAGTCACATGCTCAATGAAAAGTAGGATTGGAAATACGCATGATAAAGGGAAAGAAAAAGAAGACAGATGTTCGATTGTTTTTAGGTTGTGTGTGTCATGGTGCTGGTTTCCGTGTGTGTCCGTGTGTGTCTGGTGTTAAGGGGAATGAAGCTTAAACTAGCACAAGGACAAGTCATAACCCAACTGAGCTTTAGAACAAATAAAGGAAATTCAGTGGCAATTACCTAAATCTCTTGAGTGCACCAGCAGCATATTCAAGTTGCTTCTTTCCCACTGACATCCAGGAAACCTCTTTGGCTAAACTATAATTTCCAATGTCATTCCAACTTAGCTTTCCACGAACTTATAGGGATC
The DNA here is from genome assembly GCA_038442645.1 of Agave tequilana. Taxonomy (NCBI): domain Eukaryota; kingdom Viridiplantae; phylum Streptophyta; class Magnoliopsida; order Asparagales; family Asparagaceae; genus Agave; species Agave tequilana. The sequence continues at coordinate 74,971 of JAVJIF010029609.1, read as the reverse complement.
AAAAACACTTTCTGTGCCTAAAAGTTCATTGCCACACTGCAATTCAACTTGAGGACTCTGGTTCCATGATGAAATCACTGACAGCTCAGATAATGACCAACGAGAAGAACTTGAAAGATGTCCACAGGGAGAAGTTGAAGGATGAAGGATATCTGAGGAAACTTTGGACGGTACAATGGAAGAATCTGCTAACGAGATGAAAATGTTTTTCATACAGCAAACTATCTCTTCTGATAGCTGATTAGGATGGTTCCATAGACCCTTCAATGGAATTTGTTTCTTCAACTTCTCTAATACTGCATGCTCAAATATTTCTGGAGAAATATTCTCTTCTTGCATCAGTATCTCATCTACAGTACCCTGAACCAAACACAACATCATATTAATATTCGTAAATCGTAAGACATATAATTTGTAGCATACAATTGTTATAGTGTCACTAAGTAGAAGAATATCATAACTGAAAATCAAATCTCCATATATCGACAAAAAGATGTGCAGTTTGTAAATTTGCTAGGGATTTAACTTCATATCAATCTGAGCAGATCACCAACAACCAAGAAAACTCATAAGACAAATGGTATGAATCAGTGAAAACTGTTAATGATGAATTTGTATTTATGATAAATATATATTAGGTCATGCTTTCATTAGCATGCTAAAGTCTCATAGCACAATACTGATTTTGCTGAAGTATTGCCACCCATCCATCATAGGTTGAGTTCCTAGGGTTTGGATCACAAGAGGCAACAGGCACGCATCTGAACTCTACAAGTAAATGACATCTCGTTATGTATTAACTAAAAATGAAATAGAATTTCTGCAAGCTATTCTCTTTCAGTTGTCTTCATTCCTCATCCATGTCAATTTCTATTTCCTATATCATTTGATCTGAAAATATTTTTAAGAGAACTCCATTCTTTCAACCAATGGCAAGAGAAGAAGCCAGAATGACAGAAAAGACCATAATATATAACGATAGGTGCAAGGGGTCAAGAATTAGGTGCTTACGCACTGATGTAAGCCCAGGCCATCAACATAAAGTCGTCCTACCAGTTATCGCAAATCCATGCATCATATGTCGTGTTGGGCTTATTATTATCCATAGTTAAAGTATATTAAGAAACTCATTAATGATCACATGATTAGAGCAGGTTCTGATACAAAAAGTTAATAGGAAGGAATGCAAGGCGATGGACCATATCCAACAAAAGAAGAAAAGAGTACCCCCCCCCCCCCCCCCCCCTCAACAAGGACCCTAAGATTCATCTTCAAGTACCTGAGATTCCAAATAAGAGAACATGAAAGTTGAGCACAAAAACTTTCCACACTAAACAGGTTAGGTAACAGTAACACGAATAGAGACTATAGTTAACAGGGATCCATAAGGAGATGTTTTAAAAAGGACTAGAATGAGAACAATGGGGAAGGAAGATTATTAGGAAGAAATTAGAAAGGAGAAAAAGAAAAGTGTTCTGCTGGATTCTTTTTTTTTTCATTAGTTCCTTTCTCTCCCTTCTGTGTAGCTGAGTTCCATGGGTGAATTGTGATGGCCATAAAGCTATTTAAATATTCGCGATTTAAAAGTTACTTCAATATTGCAAAGAGGAACCTCTTAGTTCTTTTCTTTGTTGCTTTAACAATACAAGATTCTTTACAGCAGCAACCATGGTCCAAATATCGCCTAATACCAATATGTACAGTCGACACCCATATGACCAATACAAGAGAGATGATACTGATGTTGACGATACAACCGAGATGAAATGGCCTATTATTGACACTATTGTTGATTCTGATACAAAAACCTACGGTTGATACCAACACCAAGATTTCAAACCTTGACATCAACTAACCCCTCAAGCATCCATCCACCACAAACCGGTCAATCATAAAGGAAAAGCACCTCTCGAGTGTCCCGGTACAATGTTGGCAATCCACTTGACCAAAGACTTGGAAAGAAATTCCTTGACATATCACCCACCCATTCTCGGTCGCAAGGACTCTTTTGTCATACTTCTTTTCACCTTGCATGCCTGAACTACATGCACAGGAAAAAGATGGAACATGTCTGCTCGTTTTCACGTGCAACCAATGGAAGAAATTTTTTTATTATTTCCCCCAAGAGTTGAATGTAAACGAAGAAAATAGATTAACTATGTTTTATCTTTGAAGTACTGCCATTAATGGCATCAAGACCAAGGAGTACAGGATAGTTGGATCACATTAGGCTTTGTTTCCAAATTTTGGTTGGAAATTAGACAGCCAGAAGGCCAACTTGGATCTATCCCAAGTCTTGGATTCCTTGAACTCAAAAGATTAAATAAATAAAACAAATAAAAGCTTATTGTCAAACGTGTATGTCTGTATATAAATAAGGGTGCACATTAGAGTAAGTTCATGTATGTATGTGTGAGTGCAAAGACGTATTTCCTTTTAAAAGACATTCATCTGCGAACTTTCCACCCTTGATGGTCTGCATGGAAGTGTGCATGTTTTTATGACAGTTATGTGTGCTATATTCTGTATAATGGAAAAACTAAGAAAGGAAACGCACATGGCACAGGAAAAGAGAAAAGTTGCATACATCATCCTTTAACATGCAATGAAAGCGTAACTTATGAGAAATAATTAATCTAAAAAAGAAAACATTTCAAACATAATTAAATCAAAAGCCATATGAGTCCGGCAACAACTTTCAAATGATTTACAAGTATGTGGTGCATCATACATGAAGGTCGAAAGGAACATAAGCTGGGTATAATTCGGACTCAGATAAATGATCCGATGGACTGTGGTAGGTGATAAACATTATCGGACTGAACAATGGAGCAATTAGAAGATTTTGAGCAACAAGTTGGCTACTTTTAGGTCTGCATGGATAAAAATTTCTTTTCCTCTTTTTTTCTCAGTGTAATTAGCTAAGTATCAAAAACATACATAACTATTAAGAATGTTTGGCACCCAAGAAGACTATTAATGCAATTCACAGATCAATATAATAAACAGCAACTTTTGATTCAGATTGTTCAGAGATAGTGCAGGAGCATTAGTCCCAACAGAAGCAACTAAGCATGATATAACCTGGTAATAGGCTTGGAACCCATATGGACACAAACGGGTACACCCTTTTAGATTCATGAGTGCAAACAGCCTTTATCCATCTGTTACTTCATGTGGAATAAACCCACTCTCTAATTCCTTTCCACACCATTTTAGCCACTCGGAAGGATGCAAGACATGGAGGCCCGAAGTCCAAGGAAAAAAGTTGAATCCTCCAACCAAAAGACATCATTTTGACCAAGAGCTTCAAGACTGATGTTTATTCTGATAAAAGAAATAAAGTTTGCAAGGAAAAACTGCATGATTCAACACATGTAACCTTAGCCCATCTTCTCCTCCTATCTAAGATCATGCTACAAATTGCTTACTAACTTTACTGCAAAAAGAAAAACACAAATATACAACATGAGACCCAAAATGCCTCCAATGAGCGATAAATCAGCTAACACAGATCCCTATAAGGTGTATGTCTCTGCCTCCCTGCATTATGAAAACTCTAGAATTTCCTGTATTCTAACACTAATCTGCTCTTACATCCTTACATCCTCTAGATAATAATGCCATAACTTCAGGAATGTAGATAGATTTGTCTCCGATGTTCTCATTAAGAAAATCACAACTCCAAATCCTTTCTTGTTTGTAAACCTACCCTAAAAATACACTGGAGTGATTATTGCTTCTTAAATAAACTCTAGTAACATGGTCATTTAATAAACAAGTTATTGGATTTATAAGTAATTTATAATTCTCCATAATAGATAATTGGAAAAATCCTAAAAGAACAAGTATCCCTATGCATGATGGTGTGTACTCAAACATTGGTCAAGTTGATTCAGTCGGCGGAAAACACATACATTGATCAACGTCAAGAATTTTGGGTAATATAGCTTCAGAATGAGTCATGATGATGAAAGTGTGTGTAGATGTCTTCAACAGGGATATCAATTGGAAATATCTCTTTAGGCTTTTAGAGACCAATTATACTGAAAATGCAATCAGTTATCACGGACTGTCTGCACGTCTATTTCAAATATTTAAATATGTGAGCAGTTATCTTAGGGTGAAGGGTTTGGATGTGTGCTGCTTATCACACTCTGAATAATCACCAACTTATACAGAAAGACAAGCAGGATTACTGGTGATTTTGCATTTAATGGAAAGCAGTTAACCTTTGGTTGTGAAGGCAGTTGCTTGAGGCGATACTCAGCAAGCCTTCTCTCGTTTCTTTCTTGTATAAGCTGTAAGTGCAAAGACACGATTTCTTCTTCAAGTCTTGAAACAGAGTTCTCCAGTGTGGCAATATTAGACAAAAGTTCCTGGGCCTGTACAACATTGAAAGAATACAAAAAGATAATCAGATATAAATTTTACAAAGTCAGTTAGGAGTCAATTGAGAACAAACTAAATCAATTCCAGGACCAATTAAATTGAAGCAAAGAATGAACAACTCATTCACCAGATTGCAGTTATGAACTCCACAAGAAGTTTCTGAAAAGAAGTAACAGTATCAAAGAAAAATACAGTTGAACTTGTTTACCAAAATATTCCTCCTGAATCCCGGATCTGACATTGAAGCCTGCTTTTGCATGTATATATGTATGCGCAAAAAACCACTTTGATAACTTAATTTGAGCCTTTTTTAGTGGTTTTTGTTCATAAGAAACATTTGGTCACTCTACATGTTAATGGAACCCAAGCCCCGCTAATACCATCTCCATACTGATATTGCACTTCTCAAGTCTTCTCATGTGTGAGCATGTAAGAGTCAACATGCGATATTGGAAGGAAAGTATCATTTAAGTGGAAAAGGGCATTATCAAATTAAGGAGAAAAATATACAGAATGTCATGTTGTGATTGTATCTCTTCAGGAGCACACTGTTAATATTTATGTTGTCTTCCAAGTACAAATGAAAAGATTGTGATTTTAATGAACAAAAAAAAATTTAACCACAAGGACAAACATAAGGTCATAAATGTATTGATGTGGATCTAACTAATGGAGAATACTGAATAGACCTGCTCAAGATGACTATTTTGAAAATCATGAGTTTGAGACACTTGATATTCCTGGAACATGTGTCTCGCATCTAGTCAAATGTGGGAAAGTAACCTAGTTCTGGGTGATAAGTGAGTTCGGTCAAAATAAATAAGGTGTGCAATTAGTCATGTGCTGAGTAGGAAGATATAAAAATAATTTGTTAAAAGTAGACTGGACCCAAGAGTTCTTAGGGATTCCCTTACAGGTCAAATTGGGTTAAAAGCTTATTAATCAATTCATCTCATCATACTACATCTAGTCAAAGCTTTGTTTTAATAAGTAGTATAATATCCCATGGTTCATTGGGCCTCCAAATCAATATAGTTAGCAATAACACACTTGGTCTGTCACCACCAAAGATGGGCTACGAATTTATGTATTGAAGGGAGTTACAGGCTAAAAATTGGCCGTTTTGCCAATTCGCACAGAAAGCAAAAGAAGTGTGCCAGCCCATAGTCCACATTGCCCAATCAGTGCACAAAGGAAAAAAAAAACTTATAGGCCTGCAATCCATCTTGCTAAGATGTAAAGACAGTGCTTGGAGTCGGCTTAGTCAAATGGGAACATAACATGGTTTGGGTGAACTGATGAGATCCGTTGAAAAAGGAATTAAGGCATGGGATTAGTCCCATATTGAATTGCTAGATAATAAGATAGATGGTTAAATAAGTTTGGACCAAGACTACCTTAGGGGTTTCCCTTTCGGCTCAAAGTAGGTTCCAAACCTATATAACATATCTAATTTAAACTCAAGCCAAATTTTCTATAAATATAATGGGCGAGAAGGCACTCATGGAGTTGGGTTCCCAACATATCACAAAGAGTGCTGAATTCCCAACATGGTTCAAGGTATCGGCCGAGTCGGATACGACTCGGCCGCTGCCGATGTGACTCGGAAGCCCGAGTCGACCAACGGGCGCCGTCGAGTTGACCCGGATCAGGTCCGAGTCGGACCCGATCCGGGTCGACTCGGCGCCCGTGAACTCTCCTTTAAAGGGCTGAGTGAGAGAGAGAGATCAGATCTGATCTCTCTCTCTCTCACGCTGCCCCCTCCCTCTCGCGTCCCCCCGCGTCGCCGTCGCCGTCCCTCTCTCCCTCTCTCTCTGTCTCCATCTCTCTCTCCTGCTGTGTGTCTCTCTCTCTCTGTCGGACTCTCTCCCTCTCCCTCTCAGTCTCTCTCTCCCCCCTCTCCCTCTCTCTGTGCCTCTCTCTCCCTATCTGTCTCCGTCTCTCTCTCTCCTCCTCTGTGTCTCCCTCTCTCCCTCTCTGTCTCCGTCTCTCTCCTCTCTCTCCTCTCCCTCTCCCTCTGTCCGTCTCTCTCCCTCTGTCTCCGCTCTCTCTCCCTCTGTGTGTCTCTCTCTCTGTCGGACTCTTTCTCCCTCTCAGTCTCTCCCTCTCCCTCTCTCTGTCCCCCTCTCTTCCTCTCTGTCTCATCTCTTCTCTCTCTCTATCGGACTCTCTCTCCCTCTCCCTCTCAGTCTCTCTCCCCCCCTCTCTCTCTGTGTCTCTCTCTCCATCTCTGTCTCCGTCTCTCTCTCCTCCTCTGTGTCTCCCTCTCTCTCCTCTGTCTCCGTCTCTCTCCCTCTCTGTTCCTCTCTCTCCCTCAGTTTCTCTCCCCTCAGTCCCTCTCTCCCCCCTCTGTTTCTCTCTCCCCTCAGTCCCTCTCTCTCCCCCTAGTCCCTCCCTCCCTCTCCCTCAGTTTAATTTATTTGAGTTTAATGTAATTTAGTTTAGTTTAGTTTAGTTTAAACTTAATTTAAGTTAATTTAATTTAATAAAATTTTGTAATTATAATTAAGTTAGGTAATTTAATAATTTTATTGAAGTTAGGTAATTAAGTTAGTGTAGGTTAGCCTAGTATAAACTAGTTTAGTTTAATTTAATTTAGTTTCATTTAATTGAGTTTAATTTAATTTAAATTAGTTTAGTTAACTTAATTTAGGTTAATTTAATTTAATAAAGTTTTGTAATTAAGTTAGGTTATTTAATAATTTTATTGAAGTTAGGTAATTAAGTTAGTATTGCTTAATCTATTATAAACTAGTTTTTTTAATTTAATTTAGTTTCATTTAATTAAGTTTAATTTAATGTTGTTTTAATTTAGTTGATTTTAGTTTTAATTTAATTTAACATAATTTTTTTTAATTTCAGTATGGCTCCAAAGCAACACGATATTGGATGGGAACATGGTACCCCTGTTGGTAGAAGTAGAAAACTTGTGAAGTGTAATTATTGTGGGAAACAAGTCCATGGTAGTATCACTAGATTGAAGCAACATATAGCACATGTACCCGGTCAGGTGGAAGGATGCTTGCGAGTATCAAAAGAGGTATCTCAAATAATGAGACATCTTTCTGAATGTAGCAAGAAAGAACGGACATAAAGTCTAAAAAAGAGCGACTTATGAGATCTTTAAGTGAGAAAGATTTTTATGATGTGACCGAATAAGATTCTGATAATGAAATTGAAGAAGATGGTGGTTTAGAAGGAGTTGAAAGAAGACAACTAAAACAAGTTATGAAAGAAAGTCGTGAAATGGCTTGGAGATCGGCAGAAGGAGTTGATATTGGTGGCAGTAGTTCGCAACCTTCAGGATCAGGGAGTAACCGTGGATTGCGTCGGATTATGACTATGAGCGAAGCTGAAATTCCAGCTCGTGGTATTGGTCCTTACATGTTCCCAACAAAACAGAAATCAATCAAAAACATGTTCTCAACTGAGAATATTAAAAAGGTTAGAAAATCCGTGGCGAAATTCTTTCACTACAATGCAATACCATTCAATGTAGCTCATAGTGGTCCTTACTACCAAGCCATGATTAATACTATTGCGGAGGCAGACCCAGGTATAAAACGCCCTACAGGGTACCAGATTGACAATATATATTTAGAGGAGGAAATGAAAGAAATTGAAGTATATATTGCTTCAATAAAAACAAAATGACCGCAGTATGGTTGCACGATCATGTGTGATGGATGGAGTTCTCATAATAGAAAGCCTATTGTTAATTTCATGATTTATTATATAGAAGCATGATCTACCATACTTCTGTTGATACTACTAATATCTCGAAGATTGCTGATTATATATTCTCGCTAATGGATAAAGTTGTTGATGAAGTTGGTGAAGAAAATATCGTGCAGGTTGTAAAAGATAATGAGGTAAGTTTCAAAGCAGCTGGTCACATGTTGATAAAGAAGAGAAAACATTTATTTTGGTCTCCCTGTGCAGCACATTGTATTGATTGATGCTTGAAGATATTGGCTCTTTGAAATCAGTCAAGAAGACATTAATGATGCTAAGATGATCACATCATTCATTTACAATAGCCTCAAAGTAGTGAATTTAATGAAGCTATTTACCAGAGATAAAGATTTGTTGAGCCAGGTATAACACGGTTTGTCACCGAGTTTATTTCTATTGAAAGCCTTATTCGTTATGAGCAAGATTTGAAAAGAATGTGTACGACTACCGAATGGCGTGAATTCAACAAGGAAAGGAGTAGAAGAAGTGTGCGAGATAAGGTTTCTAATCTCATTCTGACTGACCGGTTCTGAAAGAAGGCAAGAGAGGTCCAAAACATTATGGATCATCTTGTTAGAGTCTTGAAGATAGTGGACCAGAACAAAAAACCTACACTAATTATTATATATTAAGCTATGGATAGAGCAAATTTGACTATAAAGGCATCACATAAGAACTGGAAGAAGTACTGGGATATCATTCATAGAAGATGAGAGGGATAATTGCATAGACCCTTGCATGCTGCTGGTAATTCATTTGCCTAGAAATCATATTTGTTGACTAGAAATTGAAACTGTCATATCATAACAATCATGTGCTTACATTATTGCAACATATTTTTTAATCCAGCACTCCAATATTCAAAAAACTTTTCTACACATCCAGAAGTGAGAAATGGATTAAACGAGGTCATTAAAAGATTGGAGCCAGATTTGAATAAACAAGCAAGAGCTATTAATGAGGTAATAATAATTTATTTATTTCATCGATTTAATGTTATGCAAATATTAATACTTGTAATGCGTATTCTTACAGATAAAATTATTTGTGAATGGAGTTGGAGAATTTAGAAGCTCACTAACTAGAAGAGCAGTGCAACAATCTCTTCCAGCTGATTGGTGGATTAATTATGGCGAAGAAGCTACCAATCTGCAAAAAATTGCCATCAAAGTTTTAAGCCAAACATGTTCTTTATCAGGTTGTGAAAGAAATTGGAGCATGTGGTCGCTGATTCATACAAAATTGCGCAACCGATTGGCAATGAACAAGTTGCATAAACTAGTATTTGTGCATTATAATATGCGGTTGCGAGTAAGAAACTTGACATGCAAAAGCGACACTGATGATTATTACACCCCAATTGATCTGAACAATATTTTCAATGATGATATTTTAGATGAGTGGATTCGTGAGGGAGAACAGCCGATTTTAGACTTAGGTTGGTTGGATGAAGGTAGTCGTCGTAGTGACGAAAGTGGCGGTAATGATGGTAATGGCGGTGATGATGACGGCGGTGATGATGATGGTGGTGATGGTGATGGCGGCGGTGATGGTGGTGGCGGCGGTGATGGTGGTGATGGTGGTAATGATGAAGAGACTCATGGTGTTGGTGGAAGCCAACGAGGTGGTGCTTTAACATGGGATTCAAAATATTATGCCACACAAGATACAGATCATGGAGGCCGGGTGGGGATTTCGCAACAGCGTAGGCATTTGGATCGGTTGGTCGATTTCAGTTCTAGCGATGATTATTCGAGTGGACATGATAACTACTCACATGGTCATCATAGTCTTGAAGGCTATTTATAGGGGTTGGGTTTGACATCTGGCCAATATTCTGGCACTGATTATTCTAGCACTGGTGAATATTCTACTAGCAGTACTGAATATCGAGGTTTTAGCTATTATCACCATGGAGCTGATATTACATAACCCCTACCGCCATATTACTCTGATAGTGGATCCTCTGGCCAATCATCTCATCCTATAGGATCTCACTCACAAACATATTATTATCCTTATGGAAACTATATGTCTGGTTTCTATACTTATCGGGGGGATGATGATAATGATGATTTTGTGCCTCCTCGTAATTTAATGTGAAAATGACTATATTAGCAGGTACTTATGAATTATTTTGTGCAATTTATTATATTATGCATGTATTTTGATATTTTTCTACCGACGACGCTTGTATTTATGCTTTCACGTTATGTTTTGAGTGCTAGGTGATATGTTTTGAATATGTGATACATGAATTTTGATATCTACATTTTTTATGATTTGTCATAATTTTTTCATAATTTTTTTGGCGTTCTATGTAGCATTTTGCGCGTATCGTCCGAGTCCGATCCGAGTCGCCGAGACCGATTCGTCTCAGTGCCGGCCGAGTCGGCGACCGAGACCGAGACTTTGAACCATGATTCCCAATGCAGAACAAGAAAGCAAGAAGATGGCTAAATTTAAGAAACAACAAATCATGAGCTTTTAGTATTTCTATGTTTTGTTAAAAACTTTTTGTTGAGGAGCAGTGGTACTTCCCACCAATTATCTCTGACAAGAATACAACCTATGGGCTTTGGACTTCCAGAACGAGTAACAACTTCAGTAGTTGAGGACCAGAATAAAGGTTGAGAGAATTGTTGACTGTTTCTATGTTTTGTTAAAAACTTTTTATTGAGGTGCAGTGGTACTTCCTACCAATTATCTCTGACAAGAGTACAAACTATGGGCTTTGAACTTTCAGAACCGAGTAACAACTTTAGTAGTTGAGGACCAGAATAAAGGTTGAGAGAATTGTTGACTGTTGTCAAGAATGGGATCATGACATAAATAATCCTGCGGACATTATTAGTTCAAATAGCATTTGTGAAGCACGAGAATTTCAAAAGTGAGTCTTGTGTGCATATCAGACACATACCAGACACTAACACATGCATGACACTTACCCAACACTACCATCCAATCCAAAGCTGTGTCAAATTTTAAAAACCAAAAAATTCATGTCAGACCAGTCGGACTAAAAAAAAATATGGCGTGGGGTGGAGTGGGGGAGGTTTGAATATATACCCTCCAGAACTCAGCTTTTCCTTGTTTCCTACTCCAAAAACTTTATGTGCAAGTATAGCCTTTTTAAGTTCAAAGAGTTTGCAGTTATACCCCTATAGTTATAAATTTTCTCAATATGACAAAAGCACCCTTAATATACACAATTGCAAATTTAATTTTCATATGTACTCTCAAGAATATTTTTTAATAACCTTATGAAAAGTTTAAATTGCAAATAAGATGTATGCATATCTTGTTTTGCATTTCTATTTAAAAAGGTCTATTTTTAGAGAAATAATAGAAAATATAAAAATAAAGATGCAGGTGCACACATCATTCTTATTAGAACTTGCAATCTTGTATATCTCCTATCATGTTCATCCTTAACATATCATTTATTAAAGTTTTGATAATTTGGTATACTAGTGAATCCATGTTTCAAATGGTAGTCTTCTCATTAGATTTGTTTTTGTCTTTTTCCTCTTGTTTGCTAAGACTCTTCCAGAAAATTAGTATATCATTCATTATCACTTTTTTCTATAAACTATGTTATTATTATGAAAATTTATGGAGTGCAAAAAAAAATCAAATCTGCAAGGGTATATATGCAAAGGGTACTTTTGTCATATTGAACAAAAATATGACTATTGGGCATATCTGCAAACTCTTTAAAATTAGAAGGGTTACATGCAAATAAAGGTTTTTAAGCAGTAAATAAGCAGAAAACTAAGTTTTGTGTGTGTGTGTGTGTGTTGGGGGGGGGGGGGGGGGGGGGGTTTATATGCAAGACAAATCCAAAAAAAACGCAAAAAATGTGTGTTGGAGCCATGTTGTTTCTAAAATATTTTAAACATTGCATGTCAAACCATGGAACCACGTGTCGCTCAAACATATGAAAGGATCATTTGACATAAGACAGATACGATATTACGATGTCAACATAATATGAACGGCATGGCAAACATGTGAGGGGCTTCATAGACTTGAATTGGCTAAAGTATTGACTTGAACTTTGAGACTTTTTGTTTGATTTAGTTTCTTAATTAGAAGCTATGGATTTAAAATTATTAATTTTTTGTTTTGCTTTTTCTTCCTGCTTCTTATAGAATTTAGAGGAAAAAATCTGAGAGAGTTAATGAGTCCTCTCTATATTTAAGAAAATACAATTACAACTCATAATATGAGTAAGAATCCTAATACATAAAAAATAACTCCTAATTAGGCAACTATAGGATTCCTAATACAAAAAAGACATATGACTCTTAATTAGGTAACTATACGACTCTTAATACATAAAGAATATGACTACTAATTACGTAATCAATCTAATTAAAGAGTTTACACTCGCCCTCAAAAATGAAATATAAAATCAATCATGTCCAACTTGTTACAAAACGAGATGAAGACTTTCTAGACAAAATTTTTCTACACAAAATACAAAATTGAGAAACAAATAAATACTTAATTGCTAATCAGATGCCACATTGTTGAATCATTAATGTCGATGTTGAAGTTGCCAATCAAAACAGTTATGCACGAAGACTGCATGAAAAATATCTTTAAATATATAGTTAAGATTTTAGAGTTTCTTAAACATAATAGAAGAAGATTTTGAGAGATTCTCGAATAAAGGAGTTTTGTGAGATCCTCAAACTCACTAGTAAAGGTTTCGAGAGATCCTCAAGCTCAGTCGAAAAAAATCAAGAAAAAACGCACAAATTTCAACCATAAAATATTTCTTTCCCTTTATTTTGGCAATAATAATTAGAATTTCCATGAGATCATGAACATCTTTGAACATCAGGAATAGATACCAGCACGAAGGAGAAGCAACTGCAGAGGAAGATGAAGCTGTAGTTGACAGTGGCCAGCAACAATAGATGAGCGCAATCTGCAATCCGCCCAGTGCTTTGCACATGCTACATGAGTGCGGCCCTGCGTAGGCTCGAGGATAGCGTAAAAATGACAGACAATGAAAAATTTTAAGAGGCTCTAACACCAAGTCAGAATTATAAATGAAGGATGAGTTCATAAGTCCTCTCTTTATATTCTTAGGCAAATGTCATAACAACTCATAATATGAGTAGAACTCCTAATATATAAGAAATTAGACTCCTAAATTAGGTAACTATAGGACTCCTAATACACAAAAAATATGACTCCTGATTAGATAACTATAAAACTCCTAATACATAAAGTAATATGTCTCATAATTAGGTAACTAATCTAATCAAAAAGTTTAACACTTCTAATAATACAACATGCTCTAGTTACTATAATTTTTTGTCTATTAAATGAAAACATACACACATATAGTCACATCGCCAATTTTCCATACTTACTCTTTAAGGATTTGTTGTGTCACCGTATTTGTTTCAAGTCATATCCAGTGTTTTAAATGGCGGCCACAGCGGCTACATCGGCCTGGAAAATTTATCGGGGATGAGGATATATCGAGGACATATCGGGGATATTTTCAAAAATCGGATGTCAAAATCGGACTGTAAATATACATATTTTCTTGTCTTAAATTGCATCTCAATAAGACAATATATTCATAAATTATATAAAACAACATAAAACATCATACTTATATGTTTAACATATATTTGACTCGATAATTTGCATTAAGCTTATAAATGCATAATCATTATCCAAGTGTTGAATCTTCACAAATGTCACATTACCACATCGCTCGAATTACCCAAATACCTAACATACAAATTGAGTGTAAAACGCTATATCGGGTCCAAAATCGGCGAAATTGCGGCCGATATATCGGGTCCATGCCGATTTATCGGCAATTTTGGGTGAAAATCGCTATATCGGTTTGGATGTGCCAATCATTGCGGCTAGGTGCCGTAAACGCAATATCGGCGCAATATCGAGGTTATATCGGGGATATTTAAAACACTGGTCATATCCAGTCTGATGTCTTAGATTCTTTATTATTTCTAATAAAAAAGAAAAGATAATAAAGTTGGCAATATGCAATGATTTCTAATTTTAATAAATTCATAATGGAGATGAATAAGCCATCAAATGCACATTATGAAAAGTCCAAGGAAGACATCAAGCATGAAAAACCAACATTATGAAGTTGACTTATAAGTTTACAAACATAAGTTGGTTGCAAAAGCATGGTTTCTTATCTACATAACTCTAAGTGAACTAATGAGCCAACAAAACACGGCATTATAAATTCCAAGTAAGGGAGTGAGCACATGCAAGACCAACATTATGAACTTGACTTATAAGTTGAAAACCATAACTCTTTAAAAACGTACCTATGTCAAATTAACTTGATTTGCCTGTTAATTGATTTTAAAGATGAGAACACAGTGACAAAAGGAGTTTGAATCTCTAAGAAACCTATACTAAATTAAAGTGATTAGACAAGCCATCGTCATTGTTGCAAATGCAACATAAGATTTCCCCTGGTAGAGAATATTTAAGAAAACCAAACCAAATTAGGACTAAATATTGTAAAGGTATAAAGGTCTCATCCTTTTAAGCATGGTTTCAAATATTGGTTGATCCCGATATGTACTATCGGCAATATCGTATCGGGTTGAGGTACCGGATATAATATTAATCCTATTCCTCTAGTAGTCTTTGGATTACAGGATATGAATGATAGGAAAATCCTGGATGTAGAGTTCCCAAAATTTTAGTTGAAGATAGAGAAAAGTGGAAATATAGAAGAGCAGCAACATTGTTGAACAAACAATGTTAAACCAAGAGATTTTGTAATCAGCACCTCAGCGAGAAGAAGGACCAACTATAAGATTCTAATGATGGAAATTGTGAATAGAGAAGTTATTTGCAGCAAACACAAAATGAACTTGAGAAGGATTTCCGATGAAAGTAATAATGGAGTATAGATTGCTATCTATTCCTATGGTTTATTTATGTGCTCTGATTTATAAGATGCAAATATTCAGAAAATACGATAACCAATGAAGAGAAAAATGGACTTTATTCACCAAAGTATGCGTTCAGGAAAACGAGAGGTGGTGGGGATGGGTATGTTGATCTTTAATTGAGAAGTGGCAATCCTCTATTCAAGAAATCCAAAAAAAATCCATAATAACTTGCCTAATGGTGATGTTAACATGATTAGTAACAATCAACTTTTCAAAAACAATTTTATGATAAATTAATGAATGATATCTGAGAGCAAACAGTTGACAATGTGGAATCAGTAAGCCGAACTGGACCTGAAAAATCGTCTAAAGCGTCGAAATTTCACACAAGTTAATATTTCAGTGTCATAAAGCCCACCGATTCAGTTTCATATTCAACTACCAAGTTTCACTTTCATAATCAAAACATTCCAAGTACAGGTGTGAAAGTAAAGAGACAAGAATGTACATCATTTGGAATGCATGACAAATCAGATAATTCCACTGCAGCATGCTCCATGGCATTTTCTAGGACCATATGTAATTGCATCTCTTCTTCTAGCAATTGTCGAAACCTTTGGACCTGAAAAAAAATGATTTCTACTAAGTTCCCGTAGGTGCACATTGATAGGAAAAAATAGATGATGTGAGGTTGGTTCGAAATGTTTAAGTTGCTGAAGGCAAAGTTGATATACAACAAAAGTTTAACTAGATTCTATAAAGTGTCAACCTAAGATTTCTCTCGTTAAGTTATCCCATTATTGAGGAAGGCATAAAAAAAATGTGTCTAAAAGCATTATGAAGGTTAAATTCTAAGATCGAATATGCCATAACTTTCTCATTGTGCAAATTAGGTAAAACGTAGATAAAAGTTAGTTTTCTGAGCACTTAAACAATCAATATTCAAAATCATCATACCCTGTTTTCTAAATACTAGATGTTAAACAAAGAATTATATATATGTTTCCAGTATACACGGATATGGCAATACTTTGCCTCGAAGCACATTTTAATTATAAAATGTAAGAAAAAGAATTAACAATAATAAGTTAGCTTAATTAACCATCTCTCAAGTATTAACATCAGAGGAGAGACGAACTTAATAGTGTACAATCAAATTTCATATCAAAACTGAGACAATATGAAATTTATTCCAATATCATATTTCCATAATTTTAATTTAAATATGGTGGCATAAGAAATTTATGTGTTCCCGGTATACAGGGATATGGAACTACTTTGCCTGGAAGCACATTTTAATTATAAAATAAAAGGGAAAAAAACAACAATAACAAGCAAGCCTAATTAACCAACTCTCAAGTATTAACTTCAGAGGAGAGACGAACTTAAATTGTGCAGCATAAATTTTCATATGAAAACTGATACAATTTTATTCCAATGTCATATTTCCATCATTTTAGTTTAAATATGGAGGCATAAGAAAATGCAAACCTGCTTTTGAGCAATATAGAGATTCAAATGAATGCTGTTGAGGATAAAATAGAGATGCACTTACATCCTGTTCAAGCTGGGATCTGCAAGAATTGTTAGAACAGTTTCCATATTGTCTGATTTGCTTCCCAAAAACGCGAGCAGGATCATTCACCTAAGCCAGTATAGTATAAATTTTTTTAGCTGCAACTTATAAGAAGAAAATAGTACAGTCAACATCAACTGTTGTTTTTCATCTTATATGATAAAAATCAGGTGTAAACCAAACGGTGGACATGCATACTGCAGATTTGAGAAGAAAGGGCAGAAGCACATAATATACTAAAAGACACATAAGTTCTTTTAAAAAATCCATTGTAGAGAGTTTGATCTAAATTGAAATCATACAGTTACTGCTTGGTTACAAGAACAAATTTCAATAAAGATATATTTCCAAAACTATGGCCTATAATTATATGTCAGGACTCCATAAATATATCAGCATTTCAAGTGAAATTAACTATATAATACAAATAGAAACAAATACGTGAAGGTAAAGTACCGAATGGATAATTTGGAGAAAAGTAGATGAAGGCACTTTCTTGTTACTAAGGTAGTCATGTGCAGGTAAAGGACCAAAAATTGGAGCAGCATGGCTATTAGTCAACAATCTATAATGGACACACGTCACATACAATCAGGATTTATCTTCAGATGGCTTACGCGCAGGCAGCGCAGTCCCATTCACAATCATGCTCTCCTTGCTCATCCAGCAATGAACCAACAATACATACTTTACAATGCCTATGACTAATATGCCAAATCTAACCAAGGCCATTATAACCCCTCAAATGGTCGCATTAACCATCCACTAAATATTAATAAATGGTTAGGGTCCCAACTGATGTAATATGGGTGGATCGTGATCGCCTTCAATTCAATAGAAAAAAACTAGGGTTTAAAAAAATAGATAGGGAAAATTAGGGTTTAAGAAAAAAAAAGAATTGGATAAGTTTGGGCTTCACACCCTACACACAATCAGGCTTCACACCTCTTACAAGAATTTAACTGAAAATTGTCATTCATTCATTCAATAAATCAATAAGAAATGTCTTGACACCTATTTATAGGCTTTACAAAAGTCCAGTCTCAGAACATAACTGATGTGATATTAAATTCTTGAATAAAAAAAATAACTAAATTCAAATAAACTAAAGCGTAATAATAAGCAAGAAAATGAAGTGATGTCCTCATCAATTTTTTCAGGGTGGGAAAACCTCGACCCTGTCGAGTGTGATTTCCCCACACAAAGCATCTCAATTAAGCCTTGGTAGTGGTTGGAGAACTATGGGTCGTGCATCAAGTCCGAACCAAGGAGGTGCACGTGGGGCTGACCTTCATGACGGATCAGCTGCAGTCGATAGTATATCTAAAAAGGCACATTCATCAAAAAGTCAAATCCGCTACACTAAAAAATCAAATTGATACCAGGGTTCCATGAAAAATCCAACTAATCAATAATAGAAGTAATCGTTCTCAGAATTCTAATAGAACATGTATGTCCAGTGTGCAACTGACTCACGGTTCTGAGAGGTAACCTCTCGAGTGAAACGTAACCATCACCACATTTTTAACCGCAAATTCCTACAAGATACTATGTGGATATGTAGTAAATTTTTAATCTTCATTGTAAATTAATATTTGTCTATGAATCTGATCATGTGTTTCAGGCAAATGCAATGCAACAAACTTACTAGGTAAAACTCTTAAAGATTGGACAAAAAGATATAAGGACTTCCTAGGAGGATGTAAATTAGATACCACTAGCAGTATAATCTCACTAGGACTAACAGAAATATAATTAAAGTCATGAAATAACTCCAAATATTCACTAAAAAAAGAAACACTAAAAGTAACTTGGGGCCTGTTTGTTTCGTTGCAAAACGTCGCAAGTCGTAAGTCGTAAAATGAGAATGAAAAAAATGAACTGTAGCAGAGAAAATATATTGTGTTTTACGGTGTTTGGTTGATAAAGTGGAGTGTAAATGGAAAAGTATATTGTGTTTTACGGTGTTTGGTTGATAAAGTGGAGTGTAAATGGAAAAGTATATTGTATTTTACGGTGTTTGGTTGATAAAGTGAAAGTGTAAATGATAAAGTATATTGTGTTTTACGGTGTTGGTTGGTAATGTAAAAGTGTAAGTGGAAAAGTTGACCACAAAATTAACTGTAGCAGTAATTTAAATATTATAAATACTATTAAATTAAATCTACTATTACAAATTAAATTGTATTAATAAATTTGAGATAAAAAATTAATAATCTTAATATTTTATTTATAACAATAATATTAATAAAATATTAGTAAAATTAGTAAAATATTACTACAATATTAACTAAATAAGTAATTATAAAATTTAAGAAAATCTAAAGAAACTGAATAAAATTTTAAGGATACTAATAAAACATAAATATTAAAAAAATCTTAAGAAAATTAATAAAATATAGTTATAATATTATAATATTATAAAATACTTAAGATTATTATAATATTAAATTTTATGATAATAATATCGTAATATTATAAAAATATAAAATTAACAAAGTAAAATATAATTATAATTTAATAATGAAATATTATTATGATATTATTATAGTGAATTATTACAATATTAACATAATAAAATATTAATATAATTTTAAAGTATATTATAATATTAATAAAGTAATTATTTATATTAAGAAATAAATAAATTAAATATATAATAATTTATATTAAAACACATTATTGTTATATTAATAAAATATAAATTTAAATAAAATATTAAGAAATTGGTGTAAATATTAATAAATAATAAAGTATTAAATAACAATATTAAATTATATATTAAATTAAAATAATAAAATAGTAAATATTAAAACAATCTTAAAAAAATAAAAAAACTAAAAAATACCAGTATAAAATAATTCGGTAAGAAATTAAACACTATTAAAAATATTAAATATATTATATATTTAATAATATTAAATTACATATTGATTATCAAGTAACTGCTTTGGCACCACGAATGTATTACAAGTAGAATTTACATGACCACAAAATTAACTGTAGCAGTTGCAAGTGGGAAAATTTGAGTGTAAAAGTGAGATTTATATGACCAAAATTTAACTGTAGCAACTGCAAGTGGGAAATGAGAGTTGTATTTTGCAAAATGTTTTGCAACGAAACAAACAGCTGAAAATGGAAAAGAGTTTTACGACTTGCAGTTTTGCGGCATTTTGCGGGGAAACAAACAGGCCCTTGATGAATCATAGTAAAGAACTTCATTGACTCACTAGAAGAGGAAAAGTAAGGAGCAACAACATAACCACAATTTGCACAAGAGAACTCAAATGGCTTACTAGATGTAACGACGTTAGTATCAATTGTTTCATGCTCAATTTTATCTTCTATCATAGGCATGACATGTGAATACCTAGCAACATGTACAAGCATACTAGACTCCACTAATACATGCTCAAAATACTAGTATCATTTTCTGAAATATCAATATCCTTGCGGATGAGTATACAAGACTCAACTATTGCATCCTGAACGCCACTAATACTCTACTCATGAACATGGTCTCATCAAGTACATGTGTACTAGACGTTACTAACTCATCAACATCACTAATAATCTCATAAGGAACGTGGACATCCTTGACAATCCTTAAATTATCAATGTCATCAATTTGCTCATTATCAGCATGATGACTCTTCGAGAGGCATTGCTAATCATAATGTTTAAATTCTCCACACTTAAAACACTTGATCTAGGAGCACTCGTAAGCATAGTATTCATATCCCTCACATGTAGAACACCGCTCTCTGATTTTGAAAGTGGATAATTATAATCTAAAGCCAAAAGAAACATCTTTTTAACAAGCTTCATGACATATAAGATCAGCTCTCTTTCAAATCAAGTCTCAATCCGTTTCATATATATAGTAGGAAAGAGATCTATCTAAAAAGCGCATTTAAATCAAGCTCCTTAAATTTAAGCTTATACTCGGTAACTGACAAGTCTCTCTGACATAGATAAAATAACTATTTAAACAATTAAGATCAAAAAAAATAAATTCTTCCTTAAGCTTTTCCTTCATTTCATCCCAGGTCTTATAGGTCTTGAGTATATTCTCTCTAGTTGTCTTTCTATAGTAGTACAATAATTTAGAACTGAAAATTTTAATTTTCACTTAACAAATTGGACTCTACGCGCATCAAAAAATTCATTCAAGTCAAATAATAGTCCAGGTATGCTATCCAATCATAAAATTTGCGAGGGCCATATGTACCATAAAAATCGGGAGGCGTTACGCTGCTTTTTTTGTTAGACGTTTCTCTTCTAACAGCACACCAATAATAATTCATACGCTCTCTAGTGTGATGTTGTGAATTCGTGTTTCGCGACTCAAAAACACGCCAAGAATAATTTCACTCTCTACTGCGATATTGTGAATTCATGTTTCGTGACTCAGCAACACGCCAATCATAATAATTTCACTCCCTAGTGCGATGTTGTAAGTCCATGATTCGTGACTTTGGGGAACGCCACAAGATCCAATGTTAAACTCGGACATATCTACAACTTAACATAAGACAAACTACAATACAAAAGAATACAAACAATCGGATAATTATGCAAAGTTTCTAGACTTAAACACAACAAATGCATGCACTAAATGATGAAAATTACAATCCTAAAGGCTTAATCCCTATATGCAAGAAATACAATTTTAAATAATGATGTTAAGCATCCGACAAATGAGAACAATAAACACCAATAATTATGCATAATAAACTACAAATAAATGCACAATATCTGAAATTTGCAAGAAATTAACAATTAAAATAGGATTAAATTACGATATCACATAAGAAGATGAGTAGTTCACGTTCAAGCATAAGTCTTGTCAGAGTTTTTAGATGATTCTCCGCAATTAATGATTGAAATTCTTACATGAAAGTTTGGAACAGCTGTGACACGGCTGGACGTGACTAGAGAAGACTACTTCAAAAATGGTTCAAATTGGGCTTGACACATGCTCAAAACGGTTTCTGAACCAATTTAAGTCGAGTCGGGACTGAGTCAAGGCCGAGTTAGCATTAAGTCAACTCGGTCGGCTCGGGTTTGAGCCGTCGCCTTGGGTCAACTTAGGTCGGCTCGGGTCTGAGCCGTCAGCTTGCGACTCGGGTCGGCTCAGATCTGAGCCATCGGCTCAAGTGGGCTCGGATCCAAGGCTACAAGGGGGTCGGGTTGACTTGGACCGGGTCAGATTTGCAATTGATGGCGATTCAATTGGGCTAGAGCGGCACAGATCTGAATCGAAGACAAGGAGAAGGTCGGATGAAATGTGAAGTTGATGGCGGCGGCGATGAGATTTCAAGGCAGCGATTGCGTTGGCGAGGAGCTACGGCGAAGACAAACAAGAAGAACATCAATGATGTTAGCAATGTCGGCACGTCACTGTGGCGCGCAGACAAGGCGGAGAGGGTAAGGAGAGATCACGAGATCTGTATCTGTCGAAGTCGGCGGCGGGTTAGATCCCCGTGGAGTTATCAGCGACGTGTGATGTTGGTGGCAGCTGTAGAGACGAGGGTGTGAAGCAGCGGCGGGTGTTCAGCTCGTCGGTGCGGCATGACAACAAGATGGAAGTGGTGGTGGCGTCTAGAGAAAACAACATGGAGATGATGATGTTAGCAGTGTTGATGGTCCGGTGACTATCGGCAACTGCTGCAAAGAGACAACGCGAAGGTTGCAAGTGAGGAAGAGAAAAAGAGGCGGCGGCTGGACTGGGAATAAAGAGAGCAGTGGTGGAGGTGGAGATTAGGGTTTGGGTTAAAGTGTGGAGGGAGAGAAGAAGAGAAGAAGATGAACAGTAGTGCTATAGATTTTTTGATGATTTTCGAAGGGATTTTGTACAGTATTTTTTTCAAGCTATGGTTTTGGATTTTTTTAAGAATAGATCTAGGGTTTTGGGAGAACGGAGATGAAAAAATTAAAGAGGATTGAGAACTAACCCTGGCTCTGATACCAAAATTGATGTATTATAAGTAGATCACAATCGCCTTCAATCAACAGAAGAGAACTGGGGTTTTGAAAAAGAAATAGAAAGGAAAATTTAGGGTTCGAGAAAAAAATAGGAATTGAAAAAGTTTGGACTTCACACCTCTTACACAAAATCAGGCTTCACATTCATTACACACAATCGGGCTTCACACCCCTTGCACCCCACCTCAAGATCTCATATCCCAAAAATTTTCATTCATTCATTCAATAATTTAATAAAAACGTCTTGAGGCTTATTTATAGGCTTTACAAAAGTCCATGTTAAGAAAATAACCGGTGTGGTACTAAATGCTCGAATAAAAGAAAACAACTAAATTTAAAATAAACTAAAGCATAATAATAAACTAGAAAATGGAATGAAATCCTCATGACCATGTACCCAAATTCCTTGTCAAGGCTCATCCATAGTTTTCTTTATAGCTCCCTGATATTCTCCCATGTAGCTTTAAAAAATCAGTATGAAACTTTTTCTAGTCCCGAGACGTGTATTATCTAAAAGAGTATATCTTTATGCAACAAGCTCAATTATTTGAGTAAATCCAACTAGCTTGGTTGACGGGATAAAAGAGATAAATATCTAATTTCTTAAATGACATATCAAAAGGGAAAACAAGTCTTTCAGAACATCACAATGAATACTTGGAAATAATAGTCGCTTTAACTTGTCACAATGAATATTTGGTGAAGGACTCCCGGTATCGAGATCGGCCGACAGTGTTTAGTATCAATATCATCCAAATTTGTCATCAACATCGGCAATATCAGCCTCAAAATCAACCGATATTATAGGGTTTAATATCGTATCAGGTACTCAAAAATCAATACAAGATTGTCGATACATCGGCTCATATCGAAACCATGGGAGAACCATTTATAAGTCCATCAAATATCTCCAACTTCATTTGCTTATGAAGTGTTTTATCTCAAATGGCCTTTACCAACAACACATTAGAGCAGGTTTCTTTAACTTACTTTCATTGTCATTAAGTGTGCAGGGTTACAAAAGCTACTGCATTTAGTAGATTATGCTAAGGGCCAATTTGGTTGATGGATGATGATCTTTTGAAAAGTATGAAGGTGGGCTAAATTTGAGTTTTTCATTCTTTAGTAAAAATAGGAGACAAAAATCTTAGCCAGAACATTCAAAATTAAAACACCACATCACCACCAACCAACCACCCCCACCCCCACCCCACGCCACCCCCTCCAAAAAAAAGTGAAAAAAACACCTACACACGCTCCTAGACCACGCCCCCAAAAAAAAAAAACGAGTTAGGAAGCATATTGGAAAATCCTTATTCATCAATTAATCCATCATTTAATCAATCACATCTCTCCCATCTAATTCCAATTTCCAAATTAGTGTTTTTTGTGGAATTTATTTCAAATAAACAAAATATGCATAAGAAAAAGTTTTACAAAACCAACCAGACTTTTTCAAGACCAAACAAAATGACTGAAAAAAATTGTCCTAAAAAAGCTTCCATATGAAATTAAGACCTTAAGGATTTTCAGGTAGCCCCCATGAACCAAACAGGCTCTAAGGTCAATATTTAACCAGATACTAACTTAACTCCTCCTGGGTGTCATCACCCTAAACAAGATAGGCTATCAAATTGTCTTTTCTTTATCAACAATAAAATCTCTTCTTATCAAGTGAAATCCATTTTACCTCACGCATGAGACTTAAACCATAGGTATCTTATGCTGCTATCCACCTTTTGGTATTAAGGATGCATTGAGTTTGACTCATAGTATGCAAATCTTTTTCAGAAAGTTACTTGCATGCAATATTCCATCTTATAGGTGAGCTTCCTACCAAATCCATAATATTGCTGGCTAGAGACAGTAAGAAATTTTATATTTCAGTCTACGCATAAAGACCAAGAACAAATATAGATCTTAGTTATGTCTTGCTAAATGAACAAGCAAGACAGCTTATGCAAATAGTTTGTATTGTCTAATGCTTCAAATTAAAAGATAGCATTAGACAGCACTGACCTATATGTTGCTAATAAACTGACTACTGAAACCAGCTAGCCAGGCCCGTTGGATCCAGTCAAGCCTAGCGAATGGTTGGCCTGGTTTTTTTAAAGTTCACTCTAATAGATTGGTCCTGGGACCAATCACCATGCTCCACTTGACCTTATCTAGCATGACAGCAAACTAAGCTAGCCTTGGCGTGTCTGTTAGTAGCAATGCGCATCAGCTACTTTAATCTCCACGGCACTTGGAGAAGGACATGATAGCTTTGTTGACCTCGCCTCCGTAATACATGTTAGTGTGGGTCTCATTAAGGCTGCTCCTTTTGGTCCTCACAATCCCCCCACGCCCCCAAACAAAAAAACAAACAAACAAACAAACAAAAATAACAAAAACAAAAGGAGGCTTGTATCAAATTTGAGGAGATGGAAAAATAAAGAGTCAGCGGCTGCAAGTTGCTAAGTTGCACTAATATAGGTATGATATACGGATATGAGATGATGATATCGGTATGCAAATACAGCAAAAATCTTAAAAAATTAGGACATGGGCAACTATGATGATAATAAAATTGTGTATGTGAATAGTGTTTTATCTATAGACAATAAGATGAATTTTCAAGACTGTAATGGTTAAAGAACAAATGTAATAATATATTTTCAGGTTATAACATCAACAAGTATTTGAACAATTATAATATTGTCCTAAGAAGGTGAAATATCACAAATGCATCTGCAAACCACTAAGGCCTGATCATTCTACATGTTATCGCTGTCTCATTAAGGTCCCTAACCCTTCATTTCATTCCTCACAAGCCCTACCACAATATGGGGCTTTTATCAAATTTCAGGAGATGGAGCAATCAAAGGTCAACAGATGGCAGCATGTTGCACTGATATGGGTACGAGATACGCATACAACATGATACAGGTGTAAAACACATCAAACCTTACAAATTTAGGTTATGGGTACATCATAATTATGACGGAAAATTATACGTATGAGTTATTTTTTCCCCTATAAGATGAATTTCAAGACTCTAATAGTTAGAGAACAATACTATAATATATTTTTCAAGTTATAGACACCAGTAATTAACTGAATAATTATAATTTTGTACTAAGCAGGTGGAATTAATACGAATGCACCTATAAATCAAAGAAATTACTAAACCATCATATGTGTGTTAAGATTTTTAACTTCCAAGTCACAAATACATCTCTAATTCATCAGAGGTATGTTATAAATTTTACGATAAGTTAATGGAAGTGTATCCTACAAGTATCCACCAAGTATCAGGAATTCAAGTATAAGATATGTATCCGATATGGGTACGCCTCCTTAATCAAAGTAATTCATGCAACATAGGGCAGTTTTGGACTAATAACTGGCTCATTCAGTTGCTAATCTGTCAATATTCTCTTCAAAGCCGGAATTGGAGAGCATGTGCTGTTTAGTCCTATATTCACATGTCTCGTGGAGATTTAGGAAATTTGATCTCTTGCTTTGACCTGAAAAGAATGCAGGTATTGAAGTGGGCAACTGAAATAAATTTGTGGATCCCCTCCAACAAAGATGCATAAGTGTTGATATTGCATACAAATAAAGAGGGATAAACCTCTAGAGGTGACCGACCACACAGTTGTTAACACAATAACCAGTGGTCTTTAGAACAGGCTCTTAGACTATATTACAACCATGATTTTTACATGGTTCCACCACATGCTTCTAACTGATGGGTAATACCTACGGCTGTGGGGTTTACCAAATCTTGTCAAGGCCATAGCCCTCCAAATGGTTTTGCAAACAATTCACTAGCCTTAAAGCCCATCAGCCCATCACAACACGATGAATGAAACAATTAGGTTCCACCAACATGTAATCTGCTTCTTTGCTAAGTAACGATTTGTTAATAGTTCTTTTATATCCTTAACTCCTTGAGAGGAATTTTCTCCCTACCCAAGGGATGGGGAGGAAGTTAATGATTCTCTGCCTTATTATTCAAAAGAGGGATGTGAAAAGAGGTACACATTATGGGTGGCTGTCAATATGTGCCCTGTAAATTGGAGAAACGACCTCAAAATTTTGTAATCAATGATATCTCTATAAATCACTAGAAGTAAAGGAAACTGAAATGACTAGCTGCAAATTTAAGCTTGTAGGCTTGAAGTCAAAACTTTCATTATCAAGGTCATCTCATATAGTGCCTCAACTCCAATTATGCTTCTCCATCCCCCTCCTCTTATCACAAAAAGAGTCTCGCCTCCAATAACTTATTAACCCAGTTCTGTTTACATGGCTGATTAAGATTATAAAGATAAATCTGTTATTTACAAGAATCGATCTGACAACTAATCAATGTCATATACATTAATATTCATGAACAAAATATTTCAGTATAACCCTGTAAAAAGAACGTTAATTCAATTATACAGCAATTGGAATGAGATATGTGTGTAGCGAATCTCTTTAAGACAATTACTTCCCCACTACGGTGCTAATGGAATACTAGACGCTGGTCTCCCAAGATACAACATTCCTTCACGGTATTTGGATAGCCCTACCAAATCACCGTACAGTGGAACCGTAATTAATTAGTACCTTCACAAGGAATTCAATGCAGTTGGACGAAGACAAATTTCAGGTGAATATTTGTCTTAACTTTAGAGGATTATTCACTGTAGAAAAAGGAGGGAGAGAGACGAATTAATGTCTTAAAAAGACACAGATTTAGACAACAAATCGATATTTCAGATCTGTTGAATTTCCCGCACTTCTTTTAGACTGAATCTTTAACAGATTTTTTCTTTAAAAATCTGAACAGCACAGAGGAGAGGAGAGGAAGAGAAGATTGTTCTTCGCTGTGTTTTCCATCCACGAAGAAAAGCGCTATTTATAGTGCTCCTGGGAATCCGTTGGAGGACAAAACGGTCCTGGGAATCCTTTGGAGGAAACAGTTTTCGCACCCATTTTCAAACAGGAGACAGGGAACCGTTCCGTGTCCGCTCCATCCAGAAAGAACCGTTTCTGAACGATTCTGTCCGTTGGAGCCTCAGATTCAGGTAACAAACAAGATCCGCTATAGTACCCGTGACCCGGTTCAAAAAGAACCGAACAGGGTTGGACCTGTATCCGCACCCGAGCCCGGGCCTGAGCTCCGATGCTGGCCGGCCGGGTTCCGGCGCGGGCGTGTGGGCATAGTTTCCCCCTAATCATGCGTGAAAATTCCAAGTACACAAAGGGCATACCCTTTGTTCCCATTTTCCTCTATTTAAACACATCAAATTTTTACCTCATATCCAATGTGGGACAACTGCTTGAACAACCTTTTAGTCTCCTTTAGCTTTGAATTAGGCTAACTTTAGACTTGAATATCTCATTCATTCGAAAACGGAATTGAATATGTGAATATACCACGTTCATCCCCAATGGAAGGAGAATACACTCCAACCATTATCCGGTTGATTCTATCAACGGATCTCGCCTTAATTCAGCTCAAAGATTCACTTTTAATTCTTCGTTCAGCGATGCATCTCAAGGAACTTCTCATAATCTCACAAAATTCACATATTTCACGAACTTCCAAAACAAATGTGGCAACTTTCTGTAAATAATTTAAAATTAACCTACAAACAGCTCAATTGCAAATCTGCCAACTTTCACTAATACTACACGGCTAGCCGCAAAAATACAAATCAGAACCATTTTTTTTTTTTTTTTGGTTGGAGGATGCCATCGCTAGAAAAACGCTCACCGAAGCAAAATTACCAAGATCCTTATTCCGGCCAGCATTCTGAGTCCGCTCTGGGAAGGAGGAGATTCTGCATAAAAGCTCAAAAACTTGTTACTAATCACAAGTTGAAGCTAAAAGAAACAAAATAAACAACAGAAATTAGCATAGAAAACTTACAAATTCATGGTCTTTCTGAAGATGGGCGGCTCACACATTCTCGAACATCAACAAACCTAGAAATCACCGTTGAGAATCAAGAAATGTTGTAAAAACCCTAGGAGATCAGAGAGAAGAAAATCTGCCCTAAAAAGCTCACTGGTTACTTTGGATCCACGATTCGAACTGAAAATGACGATCCAGAGTTCTTCTTTCTTTTTTTTTTTTTTTGTTTGTTTCCTTTTTTTTCAAATTTCAAACGAGAGGGAGCAGGTGGCCGTGACCTACGCCCGAAATAGCTGCGGATTAATTAAATACTATGTCGTAACAGAAAGCAAGAGAAAGGGGGATAGAATAAAAAGAGGGGTTTTTACTTTTTTACCAAGGAATGAAAGAAAGTAAAAAAAACGATACTTTGTAATTTGAAAAGGGAAACCACAGCTGTCGCTCTCACGGGCGAAGCGGGCATCCCCACAACCGATGGGCGCCCTTTTACTCGGCCTTCCCTTTGCTCGCTCTGGCTCGAGCCCCACAGCACATGCTCTCTTGTTCCAGCTTCAGATTTCTGTTTTGAACCAGTCACAGGGTGTGTTTGTTTCGCCGTGAAAAAGTCTGCCAATCGCAAGCAATAATTGTGATTATAATTTACGGTGTTTATTTAGATCTCATCTCATTTATAATCACTTGTAACATAAACGGTTAATTTTATGTTCATGCAAATTTAACTTACATCCTACTTGTAACGCAAATAGTTAATTTTGTAATCAGAAAAATCGTATTGTAAAAATTAATTGTTATTAGATTAAATTTTTTTCAGTAGATTAATTTTTCAAATTATGAGAAATTTTTTAATTATAGATTAAATATAATCATTAGATTAAATTTTTATTAATAATTTAATAATTTTTAATATTAGAATCTTTTTTATTACTAGATTAATCTTTTTTATTACTAGATTAATATGATGTATTCCACTTAATTTTAATTCTTATTTTATTTGTAAATTAAAATATTTAATATAAATTTAATAAGTTTTTATTATTAGATTAAAATTTTAATTATTTAATATTTATTTAATTAATTTTTAATATTTACTATTTTTAATATTAAATATTTAATAATTAAATATATTTAATTTAATTTTAATTGTTTGATTTTTAGTATTTTAATATTTACATTTTTAATATTTATTGATATTTTTTAATATTTTTAAATCACCAAACAGTCAATTTTGTGGTCAATTTTTCACTTACGAATTACACATTACGACAATTAAAACACAATACACTTTCCCCTTTATAATTTTACATTATAAAAATACCGTAAAACTTACTTGCATGTATTTCACTTACAACTGTAAAAGAATTTATCACTTACGACTTACAGTCACTTTCAACAACCAAACATGCCCAAAACCAGTGTTTTTAAGCAGGTGTTTAGACAGAAAAGAAGTATTTAATTGTACTAATGTAGGTATATTTTTAATGTGTTTTATTATGAAAAGAGACTCAGAACTATGAAATTATATATATTTTTTAATTTCAACAAAATAACTTGTATCGATCATTTTAATTGGTCAATTTTTTGATCAAATACTTTTATCAAATTTAATTCAAAAAATAGACCTCTCTCAAATTTATTTCTAAAAACTGGTCTCTGACAGGAAAGTCAGTGCCACGTAGGCAAGTGGTTGTTTCGCCCCGCCAGCGTGGTGAATTCTGGGCATGGCCGGCTACCATCTTTCGGGCCAAGGTTGGCAACCACGGATCAAAACATTTTATTTTTTGAGCTATAAACTTAGTCAAGACATTCTATTTTTTGAGTGATTTGGATTTATTCTTGGTCCAGGGTTCCCAATTTCGGACCAAGCATTGAAAGTTTGGTACGAGAAACCCGAGTCTCCAGTCAAGCTCCACAAGTTTCATTGAAAAAAAAGGTTAAGTTTTTCTCGGTCCGGGGTTGGCTACGCAAAAGAAAAAGAACTTTGGTGCGGGTTGCCAACTCGGACCAAAAAATGGCAGTCGCCTACGTTTGGAGCCCACCACGGTGGCGAGCGAAATGTTCCACGCCTATAACGCCTAATTGGCCTGTCAAATGCTGGTTTTTAGGAACAAATTTAGGAGAGGTCTGTTTGAAATTAAATTTGAAAAAAAAGATTTATCTAAAAAATTGCCCTTTTTAATTTGAATGGCTATACCCTAAATGAAATAAATGAATATATATATATATATAATATATATATATATATATATATATATATATATATTATATATATATATAGGGAAAAGTGTTCCTAGTAGGTCTCCTTAGATTGTAACCTAAGGAGACGGCCTAAAATTCTAACATCCCGATTTTTTTTTCACGATCCGACCGCACATTATCATATCCATGTTATAAAATGCACGCATATAAAAATTCACGTGATTTGAAGTTTGTTTACTCTATTTTCTTTGGGTTCAAATATTAACGGTTTTTGAACAGTAGAACAAAATGGAACGATTAGATCAATGAGTAAATGAATTTCAAATCACGTGATTTTTTATATGCATACATCTTATAACATGAATATGATAATGTGCGGTCGGATCGTGAAAAAAAATTGGGATGTTGGAGTTTTAAGGCGTCTCCTTAGATTACAATCTAAGGAGACCTATTAGGAGCACTTGACCCATATATATATATATATATATATATAATATATATATATATTATATATATATATATAGGGTAAAGTGTACCTAGTAAGTCTCCTTAGATTATAATCTAAGGAGGAGGCTTAAAACCCCAACATTTCAAATTTTTTTTTACAATCCGACCACACATTATCATCTTCATGTTCTAAGATGTACATATATAAAAAATCAAATGATTTGAATTTCGTTTTCTTATTGATCTAATCGTTCCATTTTGTTCTACTTTTAAAAAAACGTTAATATTTGAACCCAAAGAAAATAGAGTAAACGAACCCAAAATCACTTGATTTTTTATATGTATACATCTTAAAACATGAAGTTGATAATGTGCGGTCGGATCGTGAAATTGTTTTTGGGATGTTGGAGAATTAATCCTTCTCCTTAGATTGTAATCTAAGGAGACCTACTAGGAGCACTTTACCCATATATATATATACACACACATATATATATACATATATATATATATATATATATATATATATATATGTATATATATATGTGTGTATATATATATATATGGGTAAAGTGCTCCTAGTAGGTCTCCTTAGATTACAATCTAAGGAGGAGGCTTAAAACCCCAACATTTCAAAAAAAATTTCACGATCCGACCGCACATTATCATCTTCATGTTCTAAGATGTACATATATAAAAAATCAAATGATTTGAATTTCGTTTTCTTATTGATCTAATCGTTCCATTTTGTTCTACTTTTAAAAAACCGTTAATATTTGAACCCAAAGAAAATAGAGTAAACGAACCCAAAATCACTTGATTTTTTATATGTATACATCTTAAAACATGAAGTTGATAATGTGCGGTCGGATCGTGAAATTGTTTTTGGGATGTTGGAGTTTAAGCCTTCTCCTTAGATTGTAATCTAAGGAGACCTACTAGGAGCACTTTAAAAAGTGCTCCTAGTAGATTTCCTAGATTACAATCTAAGTAGAAGGCTTAAAACTCAACATCCAAAAAAAAATTTCACGATCCGACCGCACATTATCAACTTCTTGTTTTACGATGTACACATATAAAAAATCAAGTGATTTTGGGTTCATTTACTCTATTTTCTTGGGTTCAAATATTAACGGTTTTAAAAGTAGAACAAAAAGGAACGATTAGATCAATAAGTAAACAAAATTCAAATCATTTGATTTTTTATATGTGTACATCTTAGAACATGAAGATGATAATGTACGATCGGATTGTATAAAAAAAATCAAAATGTTGGGGTTTAGCCTCCTCCTTAAATTGTAATCTAAGGAGACCTACTTGGAACACTTTACTTACTTTTATATATATATATATATATATATATATATATATATATATATATAATATATATATATATGCATTGGCCAACAGAAAAATAATGGAAAAATTGTCTTTAGGCCCTGGGCTGAAACTGTCATGTGAAAAACTCCTCATAGTATGAAACACATTGGAAAAGCCCCTTGATCAAGTTTTCACCCACTCCAGGCCCCTGTCGCCGCCAAAAGGCAATACGTATGCAATTATATTTTGTAATGCTTGCATAACCCTTAATAGCAATTCTGAGTTGACAAGGCCAGAAGTCTGCGCACGTGACACGCATTTAATGCTCGTCACGCGCGCGTCGTGTAGCCTAAGTTTTCGCCTCAGTTGAACTTATATTTTGTTAACTCTTCTACATTGTCTGTCCACTTGAAACTGAATCAGCATCATCAGTGTTTTACGAGAGTTTGTGATGTGAAGTAATGTGTAAATGAAGGAAAATATAGTGATATGATATGGAACTTGGCGGGAATGTTGATCCTAGCATATATAATATAGGGAATGACTATTAATGCTTGCCATTTTTCTTATTTTGTCATTTCTATCTCCTTATTCTCTCTTCTTCCTGTATTGTCACAATCATTTTATATCAATGGTATCCTCATCAGAAAAAGAATCTCATTCATCTTTTCTGAATGAAAATGACTTTATATTGATGTGTGTTATTAGCTCTTCTGGCGGTGAAGAAAAACTTTTTTTAAGTTGCAAGATGGGATTGGCATTTCTGTCGTGAAGATGGAAGTATCCAACATGCTAAATCTTTCAGTACGTTAGTTAATTCTTATTTACAACTTGAGCAACAACCCAATGTTATTTTTGGGCTTAAGACCGATAAGGATGTCAAATATTTTCTTGAGGTTTGTCGTATGTATAACTGCACAGTGAATGTGCAGGCAAGGCTTTGTGGTGATGGCGCTTCGACGTCTGCGATCCTCTCCCAAGCAAGCCAGAAGTAAAAGTATTTGTTCAATAATCTCATTCACAATATTACTATTCTGTCCACAGTGGAATGTTTTTGTCCACAAAGATCTTAATAAAAAGTCACCTAGAGGGGGGGTGAATAGGTGACAATGCTAATCAAAGGGCAAATAAAAATTTAAAGCTACAACAATCACAATCAAGAATCACAAGATGAATGCAAGCAAGTAAGTATGACAATGAATATGATGAGCAAGTAATAAGTGCAAGTAAAGTAGAGTAAGAATTGCAAGAATGTAAACCAATCGCAAACACAAGGATATGTTATCGAGGTTCGAGCACCCAGCTCTACTCCCCGCCTTCCCCAGAAGGATTCTGACCACTTCCACTATCACAAAGATCTCAAATACAATGGAGTACCCAACTCCTACAATCTCAAGAACAAGTAATTTCCTTGGTAGTCAAAAGACCACAAACTCTCTCTTTCAAATATCTCTTCCCTTACAAAGGTCCTTAGAGAATATTGAGTAGGAATGAAGCTCTTGTTGTAAGTGAAGAAAGAAAATTAAATCAGAGAGTATTTGAAAACCCTTCAGAAAATCAGTGAGAAATTCAGCACAAAAACCAAGAAACAAGTCTCTTTTGAAAGCCTTAAACTTTTGAATTTTCTAGCAAAAATTGTTGTAACAAATCTCTCCCCAAACACCCCTATTTATAGGAGAGGGCTAGGGTTTAGGGATAAAACATAATTACTGATGTTTAGGAGGTAATTAGATCAAAATATATCCTTAAACGAATTTTTAAACACAAAAGACAAAAATAAACAGCTCACTTAAAATCTGCCCGTTACTGTTCAACGGACACATCGGTCGACTGGGCCGGTCGACCGGTAGATCAAAAATTTGACCGTTATAGGCTAGCGGTCGACCGACCCGGTCGACTGAGAAAACCTGTGAGCAAAAACAATATCCCGGTCGACCGCCCCGGTCGACTGGCAGACATGCACACTGATACGTGCCTCTGCCAGAACTGCGGTCGACTGGTCCGGTCGACCGGACCAGACTGACACAGACTCGGTCGACTGTCCCGGTCGACCGGATCAGGTCAAAAATCATTTTTGAAAAAGAAAATAAAGAGGATTTTGATTTTAACAAAAATACTTTTGAACAGGGAATAGAATTAAACATAAAGATGTATTTGTAGGCAAAAACTTGTATGCAAAATATTTTTGTATAATTTATAAGAAATTATTTTGGAATGAGCATGTGCGCAAAAACGTGTGTGATAGAGCTTCAAACCTATCCACTATTCTTTAACATACTATAAACTGAAAAACAAATTACATGAAGACTTCTTGAGCTATCTTCAAGTCTTTGAGCCATCCAATGCCTTGCTAGTGCCTTCTCTTCTATGATCCTTCCTTGATGTGCAATTTGCCTTCCTTACTTTGTGGAACTTAGAAGTTCTTGCAATAGCTAAGCGAATGGTCTCTAAACATGGTACAAACCTGAAACTTATCTTAACAAACTTATTAGTACCAAATAGCTCTAATTTGGTTTGTCATCATCAAAACACAAAACAATTGGAGAGTGTAACCTCTTGGGCCAACAATCTCCCCCTTTTTGATGATGACAAAACAAATAGGCTATTAACAAAAATATAGGGAGGAGAAAACTCCCCCTCAAATTATGCTATACATAAAACACAAGAATATGCTCTAGATACCAATAATTGAAATGATGCACCAATTATTGAAACTAATATAAAACACAAAAATTGCTCTTGATACCAAAAATACCAAAACAACTAAAACACAAGAATTCTCAAAATACATGAATTCAAAAACTCATACATACATAAACATAAAACTCATAAAACAAATCTTTAAAATTAAAACATATAAATTCATATGGAACCAAGACCAAATGAACTTATTTTTGTCATGTAAACTTATTCTCCCCCTTTTTGTCATACATCAAAAAGGGTTATGAAAAACATGTCTATTCAATAATACAAACATTAAGTTCTCCACAAATAAACGAAAATCTAGCAAAATCAAGAGGTTTAGTGAAAATATCGGCTAGTTGTAAATCCGTGGAAACATAATCAATATCTATATCACCTTTCTCAAAATGATCTTTAAGAAAGTGATATCTAATCTCAATGTGCTTGGTCTTACTATGTTGATTTGCATTTTTGGTCATGTGTATAGTACTAGTATTATCACAAAATATTTTTATATGATCAAAGTGCAAATCAAAATCAAGGAGAGTATGTTTCATCCAAAGGACTTGTGCACAACAAGCCCCCGCGGCAACATACTCCGCCTCGGCGGTTGAGAGAGCTACGGAATTTGTTTCCTAGAGGACCATGAAACAAGACAATTACCAAGAAATTGACATGTCCCACTAGTACTCTTTCTATCTACTCTACAACCCGCATAGTCGGCATCCGAATAGCTAGTCATTGAAAAATCTCTAGTTTTCGGATACCAAAGACCCATTCCAATAGTGCCCTTAATATAACGAATAATGCGTTTTACCGCAATAAGATGAGACTCTTTAGGACACGATTGAAATCTAGCACAAAGACACACACTAAACATGATATCCGGCCTACTTGCCGTCAAATATAAAAGACTTCCTATCATGCTTCTATATAATTTAATATCAACATTTTTACCTTGTTCGTCCTTATCAAGCTTGGTTGTAGTTGCCATTGGAGTGTTGCAAGCCTTTGATCCTTCAAGCCCAAACTTCTTTACTAGCTCCTTTGCGTACTTGGCTTGGTTAATGAAGGTTCCGTCTTGCAATTGCTTGATTTGGAGTCCAAGGAAGAAATTTAGCTCACCCATTGAAGACATTTCAAATTCAAGTTGCATGACCTTCTCAAAATCCTTGCATAAAAGCTCATTAGTAGATCCAAAAATTATATCATCAACATAAATTTGCACAATTAAAATATCATTATCAACATGCTTAGTAAAAAGAGTTGTGTCTACTTTGCCTTTAATAAAATCATTTGAAATGAGAAAACTAGAAAGCCTTTCATACCAAGCTCTTGGAGCTTGTTTCAATCCATACAAAGCTTTATCAAGTTTAAAAACAAAATCGGGATGAACATGATCAACAAAACCGGGAGGTTGAGAAACATAAACTTCTTCATTAATAAAACCATTTAAAAATGCACTTTTTACATCCATTTGAAAAAGTTTAAAATTTTTAAAACATGCAAAAGCTAGTGTCATCCGTATGGCTTCAAGCCGTGCTACGGGTGCAAAGGTCTCCTCAAAGTCAATTCCCTCAACTTGAGTGTAACCTTGGGCCACTAACCTAGCTTTATTCCTAATGACATTTCCGGACTCATTCATCTTGTTTCTAAAGATCCACTTAGTACCAATTATTGGTCTATCGTGGGGCTTAGGAACAAGGTGCCAAACTTGGTTGCGCTCAAATTGATTGAGTTCCTCTTGCATGGCAAGCAACCAATATGGGTCCGTCTCGGCTTCGAGAATGTCTTTGGTTCAAAATGAGAAATGAAAGCAAAGTTACCACATAGGTCATGGAGTTTGGAGCGCGTTGTGACTCCTTTAGATGCATCACCCAAGATGAGCTCCTTAGGATGATTTGTAGCGTATCTCCAAGCTTTAGGAAGCGGTTGAGTGCTTTCCTCCTTATCCTCTTGAACTTCACCAATAGGATCTAGCTTTTCTTCTTGAGCGGTGAGTCCTTCAAGGATAGTCTCTCCATGTCTTCACCTAATGGTTCAAACTCTACAACATTCTCAACAAACACATTAGATTCTTCAAACTTAACATGCATGGATTCTTCATGGTAAGTGTAGATCTATTGAAAACTCTATATGCTTTGCTAGTAGAAGAATATCCAACAAAGATAGCTTCATAAGCCTTAGCATCAATTTACCCAAATTATCCTTAGTATTCAAAACAAAACACTTGCATCCAAAAACTTTGAAATATGCAACATTTGGTTTTCTAGAATGATACATTTCAAATGATGTTTTTGAAGAATTTTTGCACAAATAAATACGATTTGATATATAGCATGCGGTGTTTACGGCCTCGGCCCATAAATATTGAGGGAGGTCATACTCACTTATCATTGTCCGAGTCATCTCTTGAAGTGTTCTATTTTTCCTTTCTACAACTCCATTTTGTTGTGGAGTTCTAGGACAAGACATTTCATGCTTAATTCCCTTTTCATCACAATAAGTCATGAAGAGTTAGTTAACAAACTCACCACCTCTATCACTCCTTATTCTCAAAATCGGAAAACCCTTTTCTTTTTCAACTCTTTTTCGAAAAATCTTAAAATGAGAAAAAGTTTGATCTTTATTTTGTAAAAAGAAAACCCAAGTAAAACGGGAGAAATCATCAACCAAAACAAATGCAAATCTACTTCCATTTAAACTCTTAGTTTTAGTTGGTCCAAAAAGATCCATATGAATTAATTCTAAAGGCCTAGTTGACATGATATCCTTGATTGGTTTAAAGGAAGACTTGGTTTGTTTCCCAAGTTGGCACGCACCACAAATGCGGTCTTTCTCAAAATTCAAGCAAGGTATACCCTTCACCAATTCCTTTGAATTAATCCTAGAAATATGGTCAAAAGATGCATGTCCTAGTCTTCTATGCCAAAGCCAAGAATTCTCATCAAAAGCATTCAAGCATTTAGTAGAACAATCTAAATTAAGCATGTCAATAATATAAACATTATTATCACGAAAACCGGTGAGAATACAAACATCGGATTTAACATCAAAAATCTTACAAGAAGTATCATCAAAAACAACTTTAAGTCCACGATCACAAAGTTGACTAATGCTAAGCAAATTATGTTTAAACCATCTACTAAAACAACATTCTCAATAATAGGAGATGCACCAATTTGAATGTTACCTATACCGATGATAGTTCCTTTGGAGTCATCCCCGAAGGTGACGGTGGCACCTTCCATGTACCTTGATAGGGTTGTGAAGTTGTTGATGTCCCATGTCATGTGTCTTGAACAACCACTATCAAGGTACCACCGCTCCCTACGTCTTAGAGCTTTGGTGTGTACCTACATCAAACAATTTAAGACTTGATTTTGGTACCCACATTTTCTTGGGTCCTCTAGGGTTAGTGTCATGAACCCAAACAAGATTATTTGTTCTATTTAGTTGATCATAACAAAACTTAGCTAAATGTCTATTTTTACCACAATATGTGCATCTATACACTCTACCATATTAAAAGCATAATGGGTGTGTGATTTGTGAGCATGAGCATTGTGAGCATGAGCATGAGAGGTGTTAGCATGATAATTTTTATCTTGTGAAATTTTTGCATGTGAAGTGTGCTTTTTAGAAAACATGTTCTCAAGTTTCTTAGTATTGAAAGCACAATCATTTAAAACTTTTTCGAAATCATTCATTTTGGATTTAAAGAAGAAATTTCTTTTTCATCAATAATAAGAGATTTTGCCTTACAAGTACTCTTGTAGGCACAAAATTCTTTTTGCATGGAAATGAAATTAGAAGAAACATCATCTTTTTCTTTAGAAACAATGGCAAGTTGATTCTTAAGAAAAGCAACTTCTTTTTGTAATTTTATGCATTCAAGTTTCTTGTTATCATAAGTTTCAGAAAGTTCTACAAAAGCATGAACTAGAACTTCCTTACTTAGTTCATCATCTTCATCATCAAGGGATTGAGGGGTTACCTTAGGTGTGTTTGCCATGAAACACATCTTAGCTTGATCCACCTCCTCTTCGGACTCGCTTTCCGAATCCCACGTAGCTTTGTAAGCTTTCTTTTCCTCCGGCTTCTTTGGCTTGAAGGAGGAAGTCATTTTCTTCTTGAACTCCGAACAATCCGCCATGATATGTCCGGGTTTGCGGCAATTGTAGCATATGATCCTCCGCTCCTCTTTGCCTTCGAATTTTCTCCGGAAGTTGAACTTGTTCTTTCGGTACAACCTCTTGACATTCCGCACAAGTAGAGTTAGCTCCTCATCTTCTTCTTCGTCATCTTCATCGTCATCATTGGTGGATGAAGTCTTGAAGGCTATGGATTTCTTCTTTGAAGTAGTGGCCTCTTCTCTTGCCTTCTTCTCCATCTCATGGGTCTTTAGGTTCCCAATGAGACTAATGAGGTCCATCTCGTCCTTGTCGTTCAACTCCTTCAAGGTGGTGGCCTTGATCTCCCATGATGAAGGAAGAGCCCGAATTACTTTCCGCACCTTTTGATCGTTGGAGATGTCATCACCTAAGGAAGAAAGACCATTAGTGATTTTAGTAAACCTTGTAGCCATACTATCAATAGACTCATCATCAAGCATTTTAAATGACTCATATTGGGACCTCAAGAGATCTATCTTAGCTCTCTTGACTTGTGAAGTCCCCTCGTGTGTGACCAATAAGTGTTGCCAAATCTCATAGGCGGATTGACAATGAATTACCCGTGTAAGGTCATCCTCATTCAAGGCGGTTAATAGGGAGTTTTGGGCCTTAGAGTTAGCCTCATATAGTTTAAAGTCAAGGTCGGTCCAAGTGCTCTCATCACCATCGGGTGCTTCATAGGTTTGGTCAAGGACTTGGCTACTAAGCTACCCAAAGATTGTAAAAATATAGTCATCCTAACCTTCCAAATTGGGAAATTGAGGCCATCAAATTTAGGTGGGGATTTAATGTTGTCGGCCATGTTTACTAGTGATGAATGAATGAAATGAAAATGTTGATTAGCAAGTTTTAAGGATCTCTCTATGGATGTTAAGCCAAACCTAGAGTCCAAGCTCTGGTACCAATTGAAAAGTCACCTAGAGGGGAGGGTGAATAGGTGATAATGCTAATCAAAGGGCAAATAAAAATTTAAAGCTACAACAATCCCAATCAAGAATCACAAGATGAATGCAAGCAAGTAAGTATGACAATGAATATGATGAGCAAGTAATAAGTGCAAGCAAAGTAGAGTAAGAATTGCAAGAATGTAAACCAATCGCAAACACAAGGATATGTTATCGAGGTTCGAGCACCCAGCTCTACTCCCCGCCTTCCCCAGAAGGATTCTGACCACTTCCACTATCACAAAGATCTCAAATACAATGGAGTACCCAACTCCTACAATCTCAAGAACAAGTAATTTCCTTGGTAGTCAAAAGACCACAAACTCTCTCTTTCAAATATCTCTTCTCTTACAAAGGTCCTTAGAGAATATTGAGTAGGAATGAAGCTCTTGTTGTAAGTGAAGAAAGAAAATTAAATCAGAGAGTATTTGAAAACCCTTCAGAAAATCAGTGAGAAATTCAGCACAAAAACCAAGAAACAAGTCTCTTTTGAAAGCCTTAAACTTTTGAATTTTCTAGCAAAAATTGTTGTAACAAATCTCTCCCCAAACACCCCTATTTATAGGAGAGGGCTAGGGTTTAGGGATAAAACATAATTACAGATGTTTAGGAGGTAATTAGATCAAAATATATCCTTAAACGAATTTTTAAACACAAAAGACAAAAATAAACAGCTCACTTAAAATCTGCCCGTTACTGTTCAACGGACACATCGGTCGACTGGGCCGGTCGACCGGTAGATCAAAAATTTGACCGTTATAGGCTAGCGGTCGACCGACCCGGTCGACTGAGAAAACCTGTGAGCAAAAACAATATCCCGGTCGACCGCCCCGGTCGACTGGCAGACATGCACACTGATACGTGCCTCTGCCAGAACTGCGGTCGACTGGTCCGGTCGACCGGACCAGACTGACACAGACTCGGTCGACTGTCCCGGTCGACCGGATCAGGTCAAAAATCATTTTTGGAAAAGAAAATAAAGAGGATTTTGATTTTAACAAAAATACTTTTGAACAGGGAATAGAATTAAACATAAAGATGTATTTGTAGGCAAAAACTTGTATGCAAAATATTTTTGTATAATTTATAAGAAATTATTTTGGAATGAGCATGTGCGCAAAAACGTGTGTGATAGAGCTTCAAACCTATCCACTATTCTTTAACATACTATAAACTGAAAAACAAATTACATGAAGACTTCTTGAGCTATCTTCAAGTCTTTGAGCCATCCAATGCCTTGCTAGTGCCTTCTCTTCTATGATCCTTCCTTGATGTGCAATTTGCCTTCCTTACTTTGTGGAACTTAGAAGTTCTTGCAATAGCTAAGCGAATGGTCTCTAAACATGGTACAAACCTGAAACTTATCTTAACAAACTTATTAGTACCAAATAGCTCTAATTTGGTTTGTCATCATCAAAACACAAAACAATTGGAGAGTGTAACCTCTTGGGCCAACACTTAATTTGTCCAAGTTCTACATAGTTTGTCCACAAATATCTTATTTTGTCCAACTTCTACATAGTTTGTCAACAAGTATCTTTTTTATCCACCTTCTACATAGCTTGTCTGCAGTCTATTGAATTTTGTCCACCATACGTCTACTTTGTCCACCATACACTGTTTTTTATGCAAAATTTTATGTACTTTTATTCCATGACTTAAAAGTTTCAATTTTCTTCCATGTAATCGACTTTTACTGTGTACACAAGAATGAGAGAATGTGTTTGTAGGATGTCAAATTCATAAAGACGAGTATCAAAATGCGGGCCTCATCTAACGCGAAGGTCGCGTTTCAGTACAGAACGCGGATCTCATCCAAACGCGAAGGGCGTCTCAGTGGAAAACGTGGACCTTGTGTGACAGTTGCGGACCTCGAGCGACTTTCGTGTTTCAAATCCGAATGAGGATCTCGGATGACATTCGCGTCGCAAGGCCAAAACGCAGGGTTAAAGATGACCCCAGCGTCTCAGTATAAATGCGGATCTCAGACGATACCCACGTTTCAAGCTTTAAAACGCGAGCTTGGAGCCCCGCGTTTCAACTGCAGGATAACCCTGCGTTGCAGTTGTAACTGCCCTCATTACTGGGTCAGTTACTGCCCACGTAATGAGGGGAGTTAACCCCATTATGGAGGGATTCTAGGGGATAATTTTACCCCAGGAGCTCCCTATAAATAGCTAAGATTGCTATTGAAAAGGGGAAGAAATTTTTAGTTGGTAAGCTGCTGTTGAACAGAGAGAGAATCTAGGAAAGGATCAAAAGAATCTTATTCTTTTAAAACAAAACTTGCTGTGTTCAAGTTTTTCTTAAATCTCTTTGAGATTTCATTCGATGGGAGCTGTGCTACTCCATCAGTGGTCCAAGGAGAAAGATCCCGAAGAAGCTTGAAGTTCACCCGGTTAACAGAGAACAAGAATCACCCTCCATCGCTATGCAAAGAACCCGGCAATAAACAAAAAAGAGATTTGAATTTGAATATCTCCTCTCTCTTTTAATTGGATTTTGAGTTATTGTAATTTTTCATTGGTTCAAGAGAACTTTGCAATATTTTCAATTTTTCGACACGAACAAAAGATGGCGACTCCGCTGAGGAACTTGATTTTCTTAACTGACGAGCAGTTGTCGCAAGGTGACGTCAACTTTGTAGCAAAAATGGTCGAATTACTTGTCATTGAATTCAACCAAGCGAAGCACGATGAGTTTCTCTCTTCTGGCTCCAAGAGCCCCAAAGCAACGCGACAATACCACAGGGTCTCTTCGGAGATCCGCTCTGAAGTATCTTCGGAGAATTCTCCAAGAATGGCCTGCGCAAATATTGCCATTTCTAGCCGCATTGCCTATGTGGCCCGCATCAATGTCTCCCACGAGACCCGCTAGACCAACGATGATGAAGGCCAATCTCGTCGTACCTCTCCTCTTCAGATTTCTCAACTCCAGGTAATCGGGGGTCCCAACAACCCGTGAAGCGTAACCGGAATGCTGAACGTCGAAAAAGGCGTCACGCACGTCGACAACAGATGAAAGAAGCTGAAAAAGCCATCTGTTCAGCAGATACAGAATGCGGGGCTCAGGCTCGCATTTTTTTTGAGCAGCACGAGACTCGCGTCTCAGATCCTCAACGCGAGACCCGCATCTCTGCATTAGAGCGCGAGGCCCGCGTTTCCAGCCAAAGCATAAGGCGTGCGTCTCTATATCAAAACACAAAGCTCATGATGCCCGCATTTCTGTAACTGAACGCGAAGCCCGCGTTTCTACATTAGAACTCGAGACTCGCGTTTCACCTCACAGACGCAACATTCAGCAACGCGAGGTCCGCGTCTCTTATCAAAGACGTGAGACCCGCGTCTTTGTGCCAAAACGCGAGACTCGCATCTCTTCTGCAGAGAACGAGCCTCGCGTCTCCAACTCAAAACGTGAGCCCCGCGTCTCTGAGACCTGTGTTTCAGAGTATGGCATAAGACTCACGTTCACTCTTCGACGGCTAAGGTCAGAGCTGAACCGAGAAGTCCTCATCCTCAGAGACTTGAGGCTGATCTCTTCGATTCTCCTGCAATGAATCTAAGAGATTACTTGATAGAGAAGAGGAGTGTTCATCAAAACACTCTATAATGCAGCTGTGAACGGCTCATCACAACGAGGCTCTCTAAATGCCACACTGCAGCTCACATGCAAGTAAATAGTCAGTGTTCAACTGGATATCAGCAGCGCCAGTCTCCTGCTCTGCCAAGAGGCATCGCTCCAGCAGGAAGAAAATCTTCTCTGACACAGGGTACCCTGAAGTCACTGCAAACATGGTGGGTACAAGCACTACGCCAAAAAGGACTAAGGTGAAGCAGCCGATAGTCAGCTCAGTCGGAAGGAGTGTACTAGCATACCTGTACTCGGCTGGTACAATAGCCCCAGTGGACTACTGTGCCCTAACCCGGGACATTGAAATAAGTGAGGCACACTCTACTATAGCAGAATCACAGGCCTCGAACTCTTCCGTAGAGAAAGAAGCCTTCACGTACATGGCGGGGATCCCTGAAAAAGTGGCCAAACATTTTAAGGAGCAGGCCCAAGTTCAGAGGGAGTAGCTCGATATGATCCGTGCCCAGCAGGAATAAGCAGATGTTGACCAAGCTACTTGAGAAAAAGAAGAAGCCGAAGACTAAAAAGTCTTCAAGCAAAGGTAAGGGCAAGTAGGGTGAACACTCTACCTCTGAAAGTTCTAACAGTGAGAATGCCAACTTCAGGAATCCGGAAACTCCGTCTGAAGAGAAGGAGGATTAAGAAGCTAGAAGTGATCACTCAAAGAGGATGAGTGAGCTGGAGAAGCATCTCGAAGCTCTCGCCAACCAGAAGGGCCTCCAAGAAGCAAGAGTGCTCTGGCTATACCCGGCCGAGTGGGATCTTGTCTCGTACCCTCCTAAGGATAATTGGGTTGTAAGTCATTTACGAATTACAAACTTTTACGTCTTTTATAGTGAAACAAACAACCCTTCATTTGAAAAACTCTTAGAAAACTAACACAGTCATACCAACATATTTTACTTGAGAATTTCTGTTATTATCAAATTTTTAATTTTATTTTTCATGTCCGCCTAGTTAGAAATCTTTATTTCATAAAGAGGTGTCAGGGTTCTTCGTGTATTAAATGTTGGATTCTGGAATCAATCTGACAACTAATCAAGATCACTGAATATCAACAATCTAATTGGCCAGGTCGGCAAAT
This sequence comes from Agave tequilana, assembly GCA_038442645.1. Taxonomy (NCBI): domain Eukaryota; kingdom Viridiplantae; phylum Streptophyta; class Magnoliopsida; order Asparagales; family Asparagaceae; genus Agave; species Agave tequilana. The sequence continues at coordinate 29,992 of JAVJIF010029609.1, read as the reverse complement.
ATCAGGTGGGAGGTTTTCCGTTCAATAGAACGTTCCTTAATTTAAGAACCACCTTTCAATTTCCTTCCTTGGTTAAACACCAATTAGACTGATATAAATCAGTCTCAATATACTGAATATCAGTATATCCCCTGTATAAAGAAATTAATTCACTTATACAGTACTTGGAGTGAGGTACGCTTAAAGCGAATCTCCTTAAGACAATTACGTCCCCGCACTGGTGCTAACGGTTACTGGACGCTGGTCTCCAAGATACAACACTCCTTCACGGTATTTGGATAGCACTACCAAATCACCGTACGGTCGAACCGTAGTTAACCAGTACCTTCACAGGATTGTTGAAGCAGCGGGATAAAGACAAATTTTGAGAGAATATTTGCCTTTACTTTGAAGGAGCACCCACTGTAGAGGAAGAAGGAAGGTTGAAGAATATTCTTCTTCAGAAGTCCCAGATTCAGACAACAATTCTATAAAAGAATCTGTTGAATTTTCTGAGCCCTCTTTCAGAACGAATTTTGCAGAATCTCTTTTGGAAGTCGCTTCGGAAACTGAATTTCCCACTTCTCGTTGGAAGACACTTCAAGACTGAGAGAGAGAATCTCCTTTAGAAGGCAGATTTCTTTCTACTGTTGGTATATTTCAATTGAGAATTCGGAGCGCTATTTATAGCGCTCCAGGAGGGGCCAACGGGTCCGAACCCAACGAAAGGTTGCAACGGTTCGGTCTGAATCGTTGCAATGGTTTGACCCAACAGTCGCAACTGTTGGCTGTCCAACTGGAGCGGTTCGGATCCAGATAGTGGGGCGGGTCCGTTGGCGGGCCGGTTCGGATCCGGATAGCGGAGCGGGTATGCTTCGCGTAACCCATACCCGTGAGACCTGATTCAAAAAGAACCAGGCCGGGTAGGGAACCCGAACCCGAACCCAGACCCAGACCCGGTCCCGGTCCTGAGCCCGAGCCCGAGCCCGAGCCCGGCACCGGTTTTCTCCACGATAGTAGCAACCTGAAAGGTTTCAGGTAGGATCATACCTTCGGCTTCTATCTCGTGCAAGATAAGTTGGAACTCTTGCACCTGACTGATTACAGTCTTGTTGTCCACCATTTTGTACTCCAGAAATCGTCCTACGACGAACTTCTTGGTACCAGCATCCTCAGTCTTGTATTTTTTGTCAAGACTGGCCCATAACTTCTTTGCCGTTGTGATAGGACTGTAGACATTGTAAAGAGAGTCATCCAGTCCATTTAAAATATAATTTCGGCAAAGGAAGTCACATTGAGTTCATGCATCAGTTGCGGGCTCTGGTGGATCTTCTTGCAGGAATCTGGCCAGATGAAGAGTGGTCAAGTAGAAGAGCATCTTCTGTTGCCACCTTTTGAATTTTGTGCCGTCAATTTTCCTGGCTTCTCCGGCTTCGGGTTAGGAAGTGAAGTAGGCATCAAAGCGTGTAGCTGCATGTTTGGTGCCTTGCTAGAGCTATCTTGATTACTCTCAGACATTTTCTTCAAATTCAAGCAAAATAGAAGTAAGAAACTTCAATATCTTAATTGTCTTAAGATTGTTGGATTCTGGAATCAATCTGATAACTAATCAAGATCACTGAAATATCAACAATCTAATTGGCCAGGTCGGCAAATATCAGGTGGGAGATTTTCTGTTCAATAGATCGTTCCTTAATTTAAGAACCACCTTTCAATTTCCTTCCTTGGTTAAACACCAATTAGACTGATATAAATCAGTCTCAATATACTGAATATTAGTATATCCCCTGTATAAAGAAATTAATTCACTTATACAGTACTTGGAGTGAGGTACGCTTAAAGCGAATCTCCTTAAGACAATTACGTCCCCCGTACTGGTGCTAACGGGTTACTGGACACTGGTCTCCCAAGATACAACACTCCTTCACGGTATTTGGATAGCACTACCAAATCACCGTACGGTCGAACCGTAGTTAACCAGTACCTTCACAGGATTGTTGAAGCAGCGGGACAAAGACAAATTTCGGGAGAATATTTGCCTTTACTTTGGAGGAGCACCCACTGTAGAGGAAGAAGGAAGGTTGAAGAATATTCTTCTTCAGAAGTCCCAGATTCAGACAACAATTCTATTAAAGAATCTGTTGAATTTTCTGAGCCCTCTTTCAGAACGAATTTTACAGAATCTCTTTGGAAGTCGCTTCGGAAACTGAATTTCCCACTTTCCATTGGAAGACACTTCAAGACTGAGAGAGAGAGTCTCCTTTAGAAGGCAGATTTCTTTCTGCTGTTGGTATATTTCAATTGAGAATTCGGAGCGCTATTTATAGCGCTCTAGGAGGGGCCAACGGGTCCGAACCCAACGAAAGGTTGCAACGGTTCGGTCTGAACCGTTGCAATGGTTCGACCTAACAGTCGCAACTGTGGCTGCCCAACTGGAGCGGTTCGGATCCGGATAGCGGGGCGGGTCCGTTGGCGGGCCGGTTCGGATCCGGATAGCGGAGCGGGTATGCTTCGCGTAACCCATACCCGTGAGACCTGATTCAAAAAGAACCAGGCCGGGTAGGAAACCCGAACCCGAACCCAGACCCGGTCCCGAGCCCGGCCCGGCACCGGCACCGGCGCCGGCCGGGCGGCCACCGCCACCGCCAGCGGCGGCGCGCGCGCATGAGCAGGCATGGTTTCCTCCCAATCGCGCGCGAAAACTCCAAGTACCCAAAGGGCACGCCCTTTGTTCTCAATTTTCTCTATTTAAACACTACGAACTTCCATCCCATGGCCAATGTGGGACTAAATGCTTTTAGCTACCTTTAGTCCCATTTTGGCTTTGAATTAGGCAATCTTTAGACTTGAATATCTCATTCATTCAAAGTCAGAATTGAACATGTGAATATACCACGTTCATCCCCTATGGAAGGAGAACACACTCCAACCATCATCCAATTGATTCGATCAACGGATCTCGCCGTAATTCAATTCAAAGATTCACATATATATTCTTCATATTCCAACATTAAATTATTTGCACTTTATCCATGGGAAGGTGGGCAACAAAATAATGGCCTTGTCTTATGTTTGAGCCATACGCTTTAAGGCTATTTGATGTAGCTTTGATTCGGTAAAATTGGGTTTTGTATGCTCCAAACATAGATAGAGGAAACACAATTTCGGCTATTTATTTAATTTTGAAGTTGCACTCATATTATTATTATTATTATTATTATTATGGAGATATATGTTGATTTTGTTGGAGCAACTCTTCAATAGATCGTCCCTCGAGTGTGGCGTCGTGGTGACACAGAACGATTAGAGCGCTCACTCCCTTCGAGGTCTTCGGTTCAAACTCCATCTGAAGAGAAGGAGGATTAAGAAGCTAGAAGTGATCACTCAAAGAGGATGAGTGAGCTGGAGAAGCATCTCGAAGCTCTCGCCAACCAGAAGGGCCTCTAAGAAGTAGGAGTGCTCCGGCTATACCCGCCGAGTGAGATCTTGTCTCGTACCCTCCTAAGTTCAAAACTTCGACCCTACAGGCCTTCAACGGCAAGGGGTCAACAAAACCAACACATATACTACTTCAAATCTCACACCAGGAATTAATCTAAAGACTAAAGAAGTTAGGAGATCTTGGGATTCAAAATTCAAATCCTTAGAAAGAACAGAAAGAAAAGGAGAGAAAGGAAATAAGAGTCCCATAGATAAATGGAGGATTACAGGTTGTTCATGTAGGGAGAGAGGAGATAAAATCTTGATGAAAGATTTTTTTTAACTCATCAGAAGAGATAGTACAGAGATCGGAGTCCAAAAGTAGCGAGAACACAATCCATATGCAGCCAGAACAGAGGCCGGTCGACCGCCCGGTCGACCGGCATGCACAGTTGGTCGACCGCCCCATCGACCGATAAAAGAACGGTCGACCGACTGGCACGAGCCCTGTTTTCAGTTGGGGGTCGGTCGACTGACCGGGCGACCGAAGGAAGGTTTGTCGACCGAGCGGTCGACTGACAGACGAATTTGATGGTTCTATTGGGATTCAAACTCCGTTTCTGATCCGGAGTTGAATACAATTGTGGTTTCCTGAAACTCTAGAACTCTCGGCTATAAATTAAGGGTATAGCCCCCATGAATTGTAACTTGTAATTGCTTATTGAATCAATAAGATTTCTCTCCCTTGCCTCGAGGACGTAGGCAAATTGCCGAACCTCGTTAAATATTGTGTTTAGTTTTCTCTCTTATTTAATTGTTCTTGTCTTTTGGGTATTTTTCTGGTGTATCTCTCATTAGTTGTTGTCTCGGTGAGCAACAAGTGGTATCAGAGCATCCCAAGTTCATCGTGGGATCGTGTGTCGATTCCAAGAGCATTGGTGGCTGTTTGCGGAGATCATATGTCGATCTCGGAACATCATTGGGACTGTTTGTGAGATTATGTGTCGATCTCATAACAGCGTTTGAATTGCTCAATGAATCAAATTTGGTAAAGTAGATTATTTTTGAAACTCTCTTAGGGGTTTACTTTGAGATAAAGATTCTATCTTTATCTAGTTTTTGATCTAACTCTGTTTGTTTTCTGTATTGTTTTGAGGAATCTATTGAGAAGGTGGCTGGAGATAGTACTTCTACATTGAAAATAATGAATCCACATCCATTGAAGATTGATGTGGTGAAGTTTGTGTTTTCCATTGATTTTGCAAAGGGGAAAACTTACAAAAAAGGGTCGAGGAGCTAAATTACAAGTAATTCTTTTGCAATAAAAAGATTGCAAGTAGATCTCCTCTGAGATTCTGGAGAAGTGTGCCGATAGGAGTCTGGTCAGCGCGCGACCACTATGTCCCTTTGATGATGCGATCGATGGGATTCCCTTCTCGCCTGGTTCGGGGAATCGGAGAACAGAAGGTTGGTAGAACCCTCTTGTTACTTCTCAAACTGCCTCCACTTGGGAATTTCTTCTCGCGTGGTTCCGAAAATTCCTTGAGAGGGAGGAAGATCTTAGGGTATCAGCACCCTGATTAGAGAATCAGTTATCTGAATTCTTGGAAGCAAGAGAATAGGTCTCTGTTTAGCCGTCTCTCTCTGTGCGTGCTTCTCTTCTGCCTGTGCGCGCTTCTGCCTGTGCGCGCTTGTGTCTCCGTGTACCCCTGGTGGGCTATTTATAGGGAGAGCAGGGGTATAATTGTCGCTTGAAAGTCTGAAAACAGATTGAGTCAATCTGTTTAAATCTGGAAAGCAGCCTTGCCGCGAGGTTAGAATCAGCTTGCGAAGTTAGGAATAGCAGGTAATGTTGATCTCCTGATCCGTTTTGATTCTTTCCAAATAACTGAAAGATCTCCCCTGATCTTCTTACTTGTTTTAGGAGAGTCAAGAGATTATGGTAAACAACTGCCTAATTTGATCTCAGATTTGATCTTGATTAGATTTGATCCTGAATAGATTTGATCTCATCTGGAGATTTAATTGGTCAAAGGTGACCATAAAAGACCCGCAGTGGAGCTGCCGCGTCGAGCTCACAGCGGAGCTGGAATGAGCATCTGGCGAAGTCAGAAGAAAGCTCTTCAGCGGAGCTGGATAAACATCTGTGGCGAAGCTACCGACCATCCTTCTGCGTGGTTGCGTGTGGCCTCGAGCGAAGCTAACTCTCTGCGGAGTTAACTGAGCGCTTCAGGTGAAGCTGTAAGTTAGCTCCCTGATAGAGCTTTGAACGGCTTCAAGGCGAAGTTGGACAAACTTAGCCTCTCAGGTGAGGCTATCCCCTCGGGCTCATGTGATGCTAAGTGTTGAGCTAACCTAGCATCTTAGACCTGCTTAGGTCTCTTCAAAGACAATCTGGGCTCACTGTCTGCTTCACTGGATCAGTATAGTCCAAATCGCTGATTTGTCCCTCGGAGATGGGTAAAAACTGGTCGGCAGCTTGTCATCAGAGACTTTACCAATGGTGAGTCTCAGTCATCAGAGACTTTACCAATGGACTAGTGACTTTAGAGAGTTCATCTCTCTTAATTTAGCTTTATCAGCTGCCTCAGGGATTGATTTCCCTTGTTCTTCATTCTGTATCTGACTGACCTTGATCTGTTGAATCTGCCTGTTAAATCCGCCACATAGGCAAGGATTGGGACTTAGTCTCTTCAAGGTTGAGCCAGTCGTGCCATATAGGTGGGCTAAGACTGTGTCCCTCTGGACCAGTCTGGCTTAGCCATATAGGTGAGGTTAGGACTTGGTCCTTTTTGAGGCTTCTCCAGCCTAACTGCCTTAGGCGGAGCTAAGACTTGGCTTATGCTGAGCTAACCCATCATCACTGTGCAAGCGAGGCTAACCTTTGCTTAACTGAAATCAATCCTTAAAGTGTAACTGGATCGGATATAAATTGCTTAGCCTAAAGAATTGACTTAGCGTATCATGCTTGCATTTTTCTTTGATTTACTGCTAACCTGTTTCCAGTTTGCGTTGCAGTGAACTGTGCCCGCTAGTCTTTTATCTTGATGAAAGAGACCAGAGACTTGCCTCTTGATCTTTCAGTTGAAACTTTAATCCTAAATAGGAGGAACATACCGGAGCAGCTGATGCGTGTTCCAAGAAGAGGTTGGCAGTTGCTTATCCGAGATGATCCACTTTGAGAAGGGGCTGGTAGTCGCTTATCCGAGATGATCCACTTCGGAAAAGCGGACGTCACCTGTAAAGTCTCGGATCCTTCCTTTGCCAATTTTCATCAATGCAGATCCGGCTTTCTGGTAGCGACCGGTCCTTTGCCAATTTTCATCAAAGAAGATCCGGCTTCTTGATGGCAAAATCTGCCATTAGGTGAAGGATTACGGCCTTGTGCAGGAGGAAGGCCTTTCGTGTCCAGTTAGTTTGGCTTGGAAGTTGATAGGACCACTTGTATGCCTTTGAAGCAATGATTCGTTTGTATGAAACACAACCTTGATGTAGTAGTATCAATGTATCTTCCATTTTGAATCAATAAAAGTTTATTTTCTGCTTATCTGCTTTGTTTCTCTCCTTTTTGATTCGAGAACACCTGAAGTGGACCAACTTAGGCAAGTCTTTTCCCTAGGAGGAAATGAGAACTCTTAGCCGAACTAAGCTTCCGGCGAAGCTGAAGACAGATTTTCAAATAAGTTAGGAGCCAGTTTCTGGCGAAGTTAGCACGGAATTTCCGCGAAGCTAAAGATGTGCTTTTAGCGGAGCTAAGGCACGTTTCTCAGCGAAGTTATTCAAGCGTCGTGCTAAGTCGACACTGGACTCACGGCGGAGTTAGCCCTTAGCGGGGCTGAAATAACGCTTCTTGGGAAGGCGCTTTAGGCGCCGTTTCAAACTAATTTGAAATGACTGCCCGCGCTCCTTTCGAGGAGGCGATATTTAGGCAATCATCAGCCTATAAAAGCCTGATCGGGCTGAAAGAGAAGGCACCACTTCTCTTTGAATTTTCAGAGAACTGTAAATCTCTTCTTCTTCTTTCTCCTACGTTTGGAATTTCAAGAACTTCTTCAGTTCTCCAATGGCTCCCAAAAGACGAGCAGGAAAGGAGGTTGCAACTTCCACAACGAAGGGTCCTCCTCCTCCTCCGGTCATCGAACGACCTATCGCGGGTAGGGATCTTTCCTTTTTGTTCAGAGATTTTCATCTCTTTTTTTGAAGCCAATTTCTGGCTATCTTCCGATGAATACAGGGCGATCAATCATGATACAGTGATCTTAGAGAGTTCAACTCCCTGAAGTTTCCCTCTTGGTTTCTTGATTGGGAATCTTAGAAACGAAGGGTCTCTTCTTCAAGCTTCCGGCGAAGCTATCCTTTAGGCGGTTCACATCCTATTGGATGATAGGATGCAAAGTTAGCTCTAAAAGCGCGGTTAAAAAAGGACCTTAATGCCCTCGAAATACTTTTTAAGTAGCAGTATTCTTCTGGCGAAGTTAGCTCTTGGGGCTCCTTCGCGTTGAGGCCAAGCTTGTTGGAGCACGATTGTTGGAGCACGATTCCGTCAGAGAAAATGCTCTAGGAAGGATGTGATTTTGTGGAGAGATAAACACAACCCCCATGCCGGCAATGATTCCGCCTTTAAGGCCTATTCATGATGCTCCATCGAAGAACACCTGCCAAACTTCATCCCCTGAAGTTACATTGGATTCGAAGACTTCATCTGGAATATCTTCGTGAAGTTTTGAGTTTTTTAGAATCGGATGAGCAGCCAAGAATTCTACAAGGGCCTGGCCTTTAACCGCCTTTTGTGGGATAAAGAGCATGTCGTATTGAGACAAAAAAAGCGCCCACTTAGTGTAGGCTGTCTAAAAGTTACTGGAGGACAAGCCATTGAAAAGCAAAGTTTCAAGCTCTAGACGCGAGAGACTATCACCCGCGTCTCAGCATCAAGGCGCGTTGGCTCGACACCCGCGTCTCAGCATCAAGGCGCGTTGGCTCGACACCCGCGTCTCAGCATCAAGGCGCGTTGGCTCGACACCCGCGTCTCAGCATCAAGGCGCGTTGGCCTGACACCCGCGTCTCAGCCTCAAGACGCAAAGGTCTAAAACCCGCGTCTCAGTTATAACCGCCTTGGTTAAGGGACCAATCACTGCCTACACGTAAGGGAAATCAGCCCCCATCGTGGCGTGTCTTTAGCAGACACGTGGGTTAGTTAGTTACCGCCCATGTAGCGGAGAAGTGGCCCCTCATTGTGGAGCGTTTTCAGGGGGCACGTTCACCCCTGGGACCTCTATAAATAGCCTCGTTTGCTATGAGGTCGGGGCGATAGGCATAAAACAGAGGGCGACACAGAGAGAAAAGAAGCAGATCAACTCTTCAGCAAGTTCGCTGCGTACGAGCTAGCTTTCGCCTACCTTCTCTTTTAGAGTTTTGGTAGACAGAGCTGTGTTACTCTTTCTACCGGCCGAAGAGGAGATCCCAGAAGGACGGTCATCTGGTCAACGGAGAACAAGATTCACTCTCCACCGCCACACGAAGAACCCAGCCTTAAACAAAGGGGGGATTCAAGATTCAACATCCTCCCTCCCTTGTAACCGGAAGGAACAGTTTTTGTTGTAATCCTTTTCATTTGATTCAAGGAAAACTTTTACTGCAAATTCTTGTCTTCTTCTTTTTCCGGGTCATACAAGAGATGGCGACTCCGCTGGGGAGTACTTTCGTCACTGATGAACAGATCGTGGCGCAGGATGACGTCCTCCGTAACGGGAAGATGGTCGAATCGCTCATTGTCGAGTTCGACCAGGCAAAATATGAAGAGTTTCTCTCTTCTGGCTCCAAGAGCCCAAAGACCCGCGTCTGTCGCAGGGTCTCAGCGGGGAATGGCCTCGAAGCCCGACCTGAAGCTCTCTTGGGCGCCGCTGCTGCTGCCCACTGTGCCCAGCAAAGTTCACGCGTCAACGCCTCTCAGAAGGCCCGCGTGATCCCAAGCACAGTTGCTGTTGCGACCAACTCCGGCGCACAGAAGACCCGCGTTAACGTCTCTCAGGAGACCTGCATGGTCAAACTCTCTGGTGATCAACATCAGGTCGTCGTTGGTTACTCTCCACCTCCACGACGCAATTGAAATGCTGAGCGGCGACAGAGGAGACGCGCGCGTCAGCTTCAAGTTGGAACCGTTGGTTGTCCGACTGAGGCTAAACGCGACATACAATCTGGCGCTTTGCCCGCGGCACATCCAGTACGTGAAATTCGCGTTTGGCGGCCCAAATGTGTAACTCCTCAAGTTGAGTCCTCTGAAGACCAACTTACCAAACGCCAAGGCGAAGCTTCTGCGTCTCGTCAAACGCAAGAAGCACGCGCCCACAGGCATGGGGCCCAGTAGCCCATTCTCTCTCAAGTGTCTCTGCCCAGACGCACCAGGCAGCAACGCGAGACTCGCGTTTCATCTCAGTAGAGACGCCAGACGCGCGTTACACAGCCGCGTCGCGAGAACCGCGTCCCTGAAGCCTGCGTCCAAGCTGTGCAGCACATGGATGCCTCCCGTCTTCGACGTTGCGAGGCTAGCCTCTTCAATCCCCCTCCTATGGATTGAGGGATTATTTGACGAACAAAAGAAGTGCCAATCAGGCCACTTCGTCGTGTTGCTGCCAACGGCTCATCCATATGCTCTCTGAGTGTCGTTGCGATCAGGCGTACATCAGCAGTCTTTAGTCAGACAGCTGACCCTGATTCCCCCGTCAGCTAAAAGAAGACGCTCCCACAGAAGGAGAACCTTTTCTGACGTCGAGTACCCGGAGCTCACTGCGAATATGACAAGCAGGAGCAAGGGAAAACAACTTGCAGTCAGCTCAAATGAGTCCGAGTCTGACTCTGAACCGGAAGGGGTGTATCGACACACTCGCACCCGGACGGGGGCCATTCCCCCAATTGACTATAATGCCTTAGCCCACGGCGTTGAAGTGAACGATTATCACTCCGCCGTAGCGGGATCTAGGGCTTCGAACTCTTCCGTCGAGAAGGAGACCTCCGCTTACATGACAGGCACTCCTGAGGAGACGGCTAGACGTTTAGAACAGATCTAGAAGGCGCAAATGGATATGATTCTTTCTCAGCAGGAATCTATCAACTCCCTCAAGCAAGCAATTGCACAGCTGCTCGAAGACAGGAGGAAATCTCCTCCTAAAAAGTCAAAGGGCAAAAGGAGAGAGGGAGAAAGCTCATCTTCCGAACCTTCTGAGGAAACGCGGCGATCTGCTGCGGATTCGCCCAAATCCTCGTCGCAAGTAAAGGGCGACCAAGACCAGGGAAAGGCTCATGCTAAGAGAATGAGTCAATTAGAGCGACGCCTCGAGGCCCTTGCCAATCGCAAAGACCTCCAAGAAGTAGGAGTGGTCCGGCCCTATCCGGCTGAGTGGGACTTAGTTCCATACCCTCCTAAGTTCAAGGCTCCAACCCTCCAAGCATTCGACGGGAAGGGGTCACCCAACCAGCACATCTACTACTTCAAATCCCAAACCGGGAATGTAGTAGACAACGATGCTATCCTGGCGCGTCTGTTCATCGGCACCCTGAAAGGGTTGGCCTTTGAATGGTTCATGAAGCTCCCAGAAGGTTCTATCAAGAACTGGGGCGATCTGGAGAAGCTGTTCTTAACACGCTTCTTTGAAGATGACTCCGAAGTCACGATGCCCACCCTTTTGGCTACCAAACAGCGAAAAGGGGAGTCCGTCAAATCTTTCGTGGAAAGATTTCGGAACATGGCACTCCGGTGTCCAAGCGGTATGACCCAGGCCACCCTGGTGGGAACATGCCGCCACAATCTCCAAACCTCACTCGCTCAAATAGGAGTTGCTGAAAGCCGCACCTGGAAGCAATTAGTCCAACAAGGTGAACAGGCTGAGGAGATTGTCGCCCGCGTCAGAGCGGAGGAAGGTAAGCCTAGGCCGGAAAGGTCGACAAGGCGTGCGCCAGACACGTCCCTCCAAACAAAGCGGAAGGATAACCTGGCAACAGAGACCAAATCTCCCGCCAAACCTCAACCAAGCAAGGCGAGTGGCTCTTCAGCCAGCCCCGCGCCAACAAGCAGTATTCCTTCAAGAAGAACATGTTAATTCGCTCTTCAAATTACTCAACAAGAGCAACCGACTGAAGCTCCCTGAAGCTAGGCGCCCCGAGGAAGTCGGCAAGACCGACAATCCCAACTACTGCATGTACCACAGAATGTTGGGACACCCTAAAAAAAGCTGCTACGTCTTCAAGGACGTCCTTTAGGCTCTGATTGACGCGGAGGTGTTAAAGCTCCGACCAGAGCAGAAGAAGGTGACGGCTAATGTGACGTCAGCTCTCCAGTTCGGAAGACAACCCCAACGCCTGCGGGGGTGATCCCTATTCCAAGAGGAGAACTGAGAATAGTCAACACAGACCCTCACCAGCAGCAAGAGAAAGGCTTGGTACCCGTTCCCACCCCTCAGGGAGAAATCATATGGGTCCACCCTGACCTTGTCAATGAACAGCAATGGACTACTGTAACCAACAGGAAATCCAAAGGCAAGGCAAAAGCCTCATCTTGCAACATGGTATGCGCCTCTTCCCGAGAAGCGGAGACTGATATCCCTTCACTGACTGACTCAGAGGAGGAAACGATAGTCTTGGCCGCAGAGCCCAACCAACCAATGGCGGGAACCCGTTCAGGACAGGCGTACTTGAAACAGTACGGCGAGACGGCAGTAGCCCCCCACAACCAACTGCGGAGCCAGTCAGGCCCTCCACAAAGCCACCTGTGGAGAAGCAGAAGGAGACTCGATTTTCTCGAGCCCTTCAAAAGGGTATCGTGGAAGGATCGACGGCACCTTACCGCTTTGATGTCTTGGCTCAGTTGGCCAACATTCCGGCACGCATTACCTTGTATGAACTTCTCAGACTATCAAAGTCTACCAGGGAAGCTGTGCAAGAAGCTCTGGCAAATGCTGAGGTCTTTATGACCCAGGTGCCGAAGGAGGAAGATGTAGAGGATTGCCTCCACACCTCCCAGAATGCCCCCTGCGTCACCTTCACGGCAGATGATATGCAGGTTAAAGGGAAGCATGATCGACCCCTGTACTTCACAGGGTATATTGGATCGTCTGAGGTGAACCGCATCCAGGTAGATCCAGGGTCCGCGTTGAGCATCATGCCTGCCGGGTCATGCAACATCTCGGCATTCCTACCCATCGTTTGAGCCCTACCCAGACGACTATCTATGGGTTCAATGCCAACCAGACCCGTCCGATGGGGAAAATCAAGCTCAGGTGTCAGATTGGAAGCCTCAAGTCGGAAGTGACATGCTACATCATCGACGCCGATACTTCCTACAATCTATTGCTGGGACGACCGTGGATTCACCGCAACTCCATCGTTCCCTCCACTCTCCACCAAGTTATGAAATACATTGACGGGAGTGAAAAGGTGCAGACATTGATCGCCGAAAGGTATCCGTTCAAAGGGGTCGAGAATTATTTCACCGACTCTTTGCTGTACCAAGATCCGGTGGACTGGTAATGAGGCTGACACTGAGCCTGAGAAAGAAGAGTGCCTGTGGGAGTTACAACCACTTGTAACAGGCACTAATAAGCCCGATGTCGATAATATCACCGATGATGTAGGCGGTTGGTATATTAATGAAGATTTAGATTTTGCGTATTTTTTCTGTGTGTGCTTCTGATTCAATACCGTCAGATACTAGCACCGAAGTAGACGATGACCCTGGTCGGCAGTAGATGCTTTGACATCGTTGCATGTACCAGTGAAGTCGTCCTTCGAGACATACCAAGATAATGGTAATGCGCAAGAATCTATATTTATGGTTCCAGCAAGACGGAAAGGCCAAAAACCAATTCTTTTTGGGCGAATCTCGTCTGAGCCAATGCCCCGCGAAGACTCGGAAAGTGAGGAGGAATCCCCTCAGTTCGGTCATTATGAACCAAAAGCGCTCAAAATGATGAAGTGCATGGGGTACGATCTAACCAACAGACCCGGGTTGAACTTCGGCAAAGGAAGGAGAACGCTACTTCGATCCTTTGTGCCAAAAGGGAAGGCCCCCGATTATTATCATCGGACGCGCCGGGGGTTGGGCTACGTATCAACTACGGTCCCATCAGCCTCCGATTCTCAAGAATCGTCGAGCAACGATTACTCTTCAGACACATCATCTTGGGAGTCAGATGTCAGTGTCGGCAACATCTTCAAGGAACTTTCAGTGAACATGGTTTTGACAAGCACCTGGAAGATGGAAATGAAGAAATGATCCAATCTGATACAGATCATTGGATCAAACATTTAAATGCCCTTTGGGATACCCGCTTTGAACAGCGCGAGCCACCCACAGAAGACAAGGTTGTTCAGATCAACCTAGGAGATGAGGCTAACCCTAAGCCCATCTTCATAAGTGACGGCCTGTCACCTTCGTAGAAGAAGGATCTAATATCTCTTGTACAAGAGTATATAGACGTCTTTGCCTGGAATTATGAGGACATGCCAGGACTTGATCCTCAAGTGGCTATGCACCGCCTCAACATCAATCCAGACGTAAAACCTGTCAAACAACAGCAGCGACGGTTTCACCCAGAAATAATGGAGGCAATTCAATCAGAAGTCAGAAAACTTATTGATTCTGGCTTCGTCAGGGAAGAACAACATCCCGACTGGGTAGCCAACATCGTCCCCGTCTCCAAGAAGAACCGGAAAATCCGAATCTGCATCGACTTCCGTGATCTAAACGAGGCTTGCCCCAAAGACGAATTCCCATTGCCGATCACAGTTGTCATGATTGACAATACTTGTGGATTCGAACGAATATCCTTCATGGACGGATTCTCAGGATACAATCAAATCAAAATATATCCTGATGACGAAAAGCATACCTCCTTCAGAACACCTCTAGGGGTATATTGCTACACCGTCATGCCCTTCGGACTGAAAAATATAGGGGCAACATACCAATGGGCCATGAACGCCATTTTCCATCAGCAGATACGCAAAACGGTGGAATGTTATGTTGATGACATCGCGGTAAAAAGCCGCACTAAAGGTGATCACATAGCGGACCTGAAGGTGGTCTTCGACATCATGCGGGCTCATCAATTGAAGATGAATCCCACAAAGTCCTTCCTGGGGGTGGCCAGTGGCAAATTCCTAGGATTTGTTGTAACTTCCACAGGAATCCATTTGGACCCGGAAAAGATCCGCGCTATCCAGGAAATGCAACCCCCGAGAAGTCTCAAGAACTCAGAGGATTGCAGGGACGATTGGCGTACATCCGCAGGTTTATCTCGAACCTCTCCGGAAGATGCCAACCCTTCGCTAAGCTAATGAAGAAGGGTGTCTTATTCACTTGGGATGACGCTTGTCAACAAGCGTTCGAGGAAATCAAGCAATACCTCACCCAACCACCAGTCCTTGCAGCTCCAGTATCCGGAAAGCCGTTTCTGGTGTATGTCCGAGCAATGGATCATTCTTTGGGAGCTCTACTAGCTCAGAATGACGATCAAGGACGTGAGCAAGCAATCTACTATCTGAGTAGAACAATGATCGGAGCCGAACATCGGTATAACCCGATCGAGAAGGAATGTTTGGCACTAGTGTTCGCTATCCAGAAAATGCGACACTATCTGGTAGGCCAAACTATAAACGTCATATCAAAAGTCAACCCCCTGAGGTTACTTATGACTAAACCTTCATCGCTAAATGGCCGACTGGCAAAATGGGCCATATTGCTCTCCCAATATGAGATGCGCTTTTTACCACAAAAGGCCATAAGGAAGCACAAGCAGTCGCGAATTTCCTAGCTGAGCACCCAGATCCGAGGGCAGCCAAAGTCTACGAGGATCTCCCAGATGAAGTTGCTGAAGTCTGCCTGACTCAGACATCGTTCGAAAGTCAAGTATGGCAACTCTTCTTTGACGGTGCATCCAGAACAAGCCTAAAAGGACACATAGTAGCAGGGGTAGGGAGTAGTACTCGTATCCCCATAAAATTATGTGATTCCCCGAGCTGTCTCACTGACCGAGCCTTGTTCCAACAATGTGGCGGAGTACAACGCTTTTTTGATTGGGATGCAATTCGCCGATGAGATTGGCGTTAAAATCTCGAGGCATACGGTTCTCTAAACTCATCGTCAGCCAAGTTCGCGGGGAGTACGAAGTCAGACATGAGGACCTAGTACCCTACCACAACGCAACTATCCGCATGGCCGAAGGATTTACAAGCTTCTACATCGACCATGTACCTCGCAGGCAAAATGCGCACGCAGATGCACTCGCATCCCTGGCTGCCTCCTTAGCTCTTCCAGCTGGAGCAATGGAGAAGATATTCGTCTACAGCCACGACCTATATTGCCCGAGAAATGCTCTCGAGGATTATCAGGAGTCAACGAGAGGTCGTCACCGCGAAGAAGCACTTGAAGCATCAACCGGTCCAGAGCTTAAAGACTGGCGATTCCCCTATATATACTACGTCTTGTACGACATCCTGCCTGAAGACACCAAAGAGACGGCTGCCATTCGAAGGAAAGCCCCCAAATTCTACTATAATGCGATTACGCGAACATTGTATCGTCGATCGCATGACGGGGTCTTACTCCGTTGCCTCTCACCAAAAGAGGAACAAGAGGTATTGAGAGAAGCCCACGACGGTATATGTGGAGCCCATCAACCTGGCCCAAAACTGGCACATCGACTCCAAAGATTGGGTTACTACTGGCCCAAGATGATTGCCGATGCCGTCACTTATGCCAAGAGATGTCACGCCTGCAAGTGCGTGGCGATTTCATCCATCAAGCACCAGGCTACCTCCACTCTATGGCCTCTACCTGGCCATTTGAAATGTGGGGCATGGACGTGGTTGGTCCTATCAGCCCACCATTATTAAAAGGACATCGGTTTATTTTGGCAATAACCGATTACTTCTCTAAATGGGCCGAAGCCATCCCTTTGAAGGAAGTCAAGTCGTCGAACGTGATCAAGTTCGTGAAACATCACGTTATTTACCGTTTCGGTGTACCTCGACGAATTGTCCATGACAATGGACCCCAGTTCATTAGTCAGGCTTTCCAAAGATTCTGTGCCAAGTTCAGAATTCAGAGTATGTCCTCAACGGCATACTATCCTGCCGCTAATGGCCTCGCAGAAGCTTTCAACAAGACTATTGGCAAGCTTCTCAAAAAGTTCGTCTCGAAAAGTCAACGAGACTGGGACGACAAGTTGGGTAAATGCTTATGGGCTTACCGCACAACTGTGCGAACCCCAACTAAAGCTACGCCATTTTCTTTGGTCTATGGGTGCGAAGCCGTGCTTCCACTAGAGATCCAAATTCCATCTCTACGCGTCGCCTTGACAGCGGAGATGACGACCGAGGAGAAGCATCGACAGCGACTCCAGGAACTGGAGGCCTTAGATGATAAGCGTCTGCAGGCCCAACAGCAAATCGAGCTCTACCAAGCTCGAATTACCAGAGCCTTCAACAAGAAAGTTAAAGTGCGAACTTTCAAGAAAGGCGACCTAGTCTTAGCCGTCAGAAGACCCATGGTGATGACGCACAAGACAAAAGGAAAATTCCAACCCAAATGGGAAGGACCATTTGTAGTAGAGTCAGTCTACTCAAATGGGTCATATCGCCTCATAACCTCGAATGGCGATACACTCATGATGCCGATCATTGGTAGGTTCCTGAAGAAATACTATCCTTAGATGGTATTCTTCCGCTGATCAAGTTAAAAGTACACCTCTGATCAAAGTAAGAAGAACTTCTTCATTATAACATCCGACGCCCCCGACGGCTAAGGATAGAGGAAAATGTTGGCTTCTAAGCCCAACATAAGTCTTCGACAACTCATCATGCTGAGGGGAATAGCATGGCTAGCCCAACTCAAACGGTAGTTGGTAAAGGCACCTCAAACCCGTTGACAGCTGAGGATTTGCTAAAAATCCTAAGGGACACGTTCCCATTTGATCCGACGCCTCCGACGGCTAAGGATAGAGGAAAATGTTAGTTTCCAAGCCCAACATAAGTCTTCGACAACTCATCATGCTGAGGGGAATAGCATGGCTAGCCCAACTCAAACGGTAGTTGGTAAAGGCACCTCAAACCCGTTGACAGCTGAGGATTTGCTAAAAATCCTAAGGGACACGTTCCCATTTGATCCGACGCCTCCGACGGCTAAGGATAGAGGAAAATGTTGGCTTCCAAGCCCAACATAAGTCTTCGACAACTCATCATGCTGAGGGGAATAACATGGCTAGCCCAACTCAAACGGTAGTTGGTAAAGGCACCTCAAATCCGTTGATAGCTGAGGGTTTGCTAAAAATCCTAAAGTGGACTTGGCTCCACTCCTTCCTCCAAAATCCCCTACCAATTCTCATCCACAGAATGGTAGGTCTACAAAATACAACCATACTAAGTTAACACTATACCTCTGGTAATGGAAACTTTTCAATATTCCTTGTCGAGTACAAGTTTTGTTTGTCAACTCTACACGGAGTATCAAATTTTCAAATTTGCCAAGTTAACACTACACCTCTGGCACTTCAAAATTTTCACTTGTCAATTCTCACCAATAGAATGACAGGTCCTCAAAATTGCTCTTATCATGGGGCAATCTTTGTCAAGTTAATATCACACCTCTGACAAATTACTGTTAAAGTTTAACACCACACCTCTAAACAGTAATCAAGTTTCTGCCAGGTTTAATATTTACACCTCTGACGGTCACTTTTCTTCAGACTTCCATATCGAAGCTGAAATGGATGATGCTAAGTTAACACCACACCTCTAGCGTCTAAGTCATTGCTAAGTTCAACAATACACCTATGGCCATGACTTTCCCTCGGACTTCCTTATGCAAGCCGAGATGACCAATGCTAAGTTCAACATTACACCTCTAGCATTACCCTCACTGTCAAGTTAAACATTACACCTATGACAGTGACACTTCTGAGTTAAGTTAATATCACACCTCTGACTCACATCCTTGTCAAGTTAACATTACACTTCTGACAAGACCACTTCCAACCCGTTAAGTTAATATCACACCTCTGACGGTAACAAACTTTCCTAGATTCCCCACGAGTCTAGTCCCACTTGTTATTCTCTTCAACAGAATAACAAGTCTACCTAAAAACATTGTTAGGTTAATACTACACCATCAACAGTGTTTCCATCAAATCCCCAGTTGAGCTCAATCAAGTTAATCCCAAACACTTGATAAAAGTTCACCCTCCCTGGGGGTACCAATTCTACTTGTCACTTTCTCTTATAAAGTGACAGGTCCATCAAAAATTTCATCTCTGTCAAGTTAATATTACACCTCTGACAGTATCATGAGAGTTCCTGAAATAGGATCTTTCTCCACAAAGTTTGACTTATTAAAGTTACCATCATAATTTTGACAAAGTCAAAAAACTCTTTGCTTCTATGCGTCTAACTGAAGACAAAAAGTTCAAGACAATGAAAGAAGCAAAAAGAAAAGTGTCACTTTTATTTATTTCCAAACATATGAAAGTGATACAAAACGCTCTCTTATACAATAAGATGGAGTGTTACAGCAAAAACGCTCTCTTATACAATAGGATTGAGTGTTACAATTAAGGAGTATAAAGAAGTCCCTCTCTCTCTCAGAGGTTGCACTCACTCCTTAAAGCCGCGTCTGATTCCAAGTGCGCGATGTTTTGTGGCTACAATAGAAGCTGGTTACACCATGATGCATGATCGAAAGAGCCCTAGCTGACTAAGCTAAGAGCAATGGTGTTCTTGAGGTCTGGTGGCAGCAGAAAGTCCTGCAACCCTTCATTCATGAACATCTCTTTCCCCAGCAGACCATCCAGCAGACATGAGGAGTCCTCGATGTTACTTCTGGGGTGGGAGAGGAAGAGGATCCTATCTGCCACCTTATCCACTGTAGCCCCCTCGCCGCCATACTTACCCTGACCATCTCTTGCCAGCAGGCATGACTGGTGCAGTGGATCTGAAGAGACCTTGGCAAGGGTCGAGTCCTCGTCAGGGATATAATATATTCCCTTGTGGACGACGAGGACCATAATATATTCCCTTGTGGACGAACATCGAACAAGTCCGTCGGCTGAAATATTCTTCCAGGGGCCCAGCGAACCTGAAAAAGGACAATCAAGCCTACCTGCAAAGATAAACAAGAGGGTTAGCAAATCTGGAACTTGGTATACTTTAAAGAATACTAAGTAACAAACGCGGCTATTATGGAGAACTGCAAACGCAGGAATAAGCCCGCGCGGTGAGCCAAACTACTGCATCAGCAGAGACAGACGCGAATCAAAACTGCGTCTCATTTGGCGCCCGCGCCTAAAAGCACAAGGCGCGAAAAAGACTCAAACGCCGAAAATTGCCATCTCGTTGTTGAGTAAACAGGAGTTGCAAGATTCGGGTCTGAGACCCTTCAGCCCAAGTTGGAATTCATCTAAGTCAATGGCCTTAAAACGCGAGCTTCATGAGCGAAGCCCGCGCCAAGTGCCAAGGATTTCAGCACTCGCGTCCAGAGAGGAAGTTGGCGGCGCAAATTCCAGAAGGAATGCACCAACTCAGACTTCATGAGAAAACTCAGAACGGAGACATGAAAGCCTGGGTGGACTACAAGTATTATGGCAGGTCGGGACGGCATACCCGCAGAGGCCTCCGTCAAGAGCAGAACTCTCTGCCTCAGAACGGAGACATGAAAGGTGCTTTCTCCTGAAGAGACCAAACAGAAGCATAAAAGCTCTGGGTCATCTTCATCCAAAGAATCATCTTCATCCATGGAGACAGAACCCCTTTTTGAAACTCTGAAGGAGGCGAGACTTCTCAGAGCAAACCAAAGAAAGAACAGTCCAAGGTCTGGATTGTTGAAAAGGGAGAGGGTGCGTCCTATTTATAGGCAGCCCCTAATAACTGTCATTAATGGTGCGCTAATCGGAACCGTTGCCTTGGTGGCCGCACGACCGCCAAAGTCCAATAAGAGACTGACGCGTGGAGCGTCGCTTTGGGAACCGTCGCAGACACTGGTCTCCAACCGCCAGCGCCGGTTTTGCATTAAAAGGCATTAACGCCTTCAGTCCAATGAAAAATCGACGCGTGGACAAATGCCTTGGAAAACAACGGATGACCCGGTTTCCCAATCGACAGTAAAGACTTGACGTTCAAAGATCTCCTAAAAACTTTATATCAGGCTGCATGTAACGCCTCGGGAGTTGCACCAAGACGCAGGCGTAAAAGTCGCGTCCAGGAATCCGCGTCTCCCTTTCAGATTGAAAGACATCCACCCGCGTTCCAGAAGAATGTCTGCGTCGCGTCCCTTCAGCAAACAATGCTGCGTCCCTCGCGTCTGCTCTATCTGCGTCTTTCTCAGCAAGACAAATTCGCGTTTCACTCTGTGATTGACGCTGCGTCTCATAAAAGGACTTAGTGAAATCTAAGTTTCTATGGAATGATGACCGCGTCTCACCCTGTGATTGACGCCGCGTCTCATCAAAAGGACTTAGTTCTATCTAAGCTCCTATGGACGGATGACCGTGTCTCACTCTATGGATCAATGCCGCGTCTCATCAAGAAGGCTTAGAGTCGACGCCGCGAATTCATCCACAGCTAAACAAAGAAGATGGAACAAAAACTTTAAAAACTTTTATTATATCAAAAATAGTAAAAGTGGATAAAACACTCTAATAGAGTGTCCTCTTCTTTACAAAAAAGGAAAGAAGAACTCTGTTTCTTAAAAACCCTAAAATAAAACGCTCATAGAAGAAGAGGTATCTCTCCAACTGTGGCTATTTATAGGCCCAAGGATTCGCGAAGATACGCGGCGTGTGGCCCGATAAATTCTGCAGCGAATCACCGCTTGACGCGTGGCATCAAATCATTTTTGAACAAGGAAGATCATGCGCCACGGCTCCGCGGCGAGTCATCATTCGACACGTGGCGCGATTCAGTTAATGAACCGGAAAGTCCGCGCGCCAAAAGGTGAAATCCTGCCGGTTCCCCAGGCCAGCTGGCGGCGTAATCATGACAAAGCACAGATTCGCACCCAAGGGACGCACCTCTTCGATGGATATGCCCTGTCAGTATCTCTATAAATGCATTCGGAAGGTCGCGTCTCTCTACGAAGTCCGCGTCCGACCCAGCGGGCCCAACATCGCGTCTGCCTCATGGAAGATCGGGCGCGTCTCCATTGCCAAAGGACGCACCCTACAGAAGTCGCGTCTTTAAAGCAGTACCATCTCGGCTTTTCAAAAAGAACCTGCGTTCGGCCTCCTGCTTTTGCAAAATCAGTTCAACAGTACACTGACGCAAGCAGACGACCAACCACTCCTGGCTTAAAGCACACCCGTGACAGACTAAAAGCAATCGGGGAGTTTAGACTGTGCATCTAGACACTCAACATGATCAACTCTGGTGGCTTCAAAGAGTTCAAACAGTACACTCACGAAGACCAACTCCAGATAAAATCAAACCCGGAGCACTAACAGTCCAGTCATGAAAGCAAATATGGCTAAAATCTAAAGTATTTCGAAATCCGTCCCAGTTAACTGCGGAATATCAAAAACTTTGGAGGGGGTTCTGTAGGCTGTCCAAAAGTTACTGGAGGACAAGCCATTGAAAAGCAAAGTTTCAAGCTCTAGACGCGAGGGACTATCACCCGCGTCTCAGCATCAAGGCGCGTTGGCTCGACACCCGCGTCTCAGCATCAAGGCGCGTTGGCTCGACAACCCGCGTCTCAGCATCAAGGCGCGTTGGCCTAACACCCGCGTCTCAGCCTCAGACGCAAAGGTCTAAAACCCGCGTCTAAGTTATAACCGCCTTGGTTAAGGGACCAATCACTGCCTACACGTAAGGGAAATCAGCCCCCATCGTGGCGTGTCTTTAGCAGGCACGTGGGTTAGTTACCGCCCATGTAGCGGAGAAGTGGCCCCTCATTGTGGAGCGTTTTCAGGGGGCACGTTCACCCCTGAGACCTCTATAAATAGCCTCGTTTGCTATGAGGTCGGGGCGATAGGCATAAAACAGAGGGCGACACAGAGAGAAAAGAAGCAGATCAACTCTTCAGCAAGTTCGCTGCGTACGAGCTAGCTTTCGCCTACCTTCTCTTTTAGAGTTTTGGTAGACAGAGCTGTGTTACTCTTTCTACCGGCCGAAGAGGAGATCCCAGAAGGACGGTCATCTGGTCAACGGAGAACAAGATTCACTCTCCACCGCCACACGAAGAACCCAGCCTTAAACAAAGGGGGGATTCAAGATTCAACATCCTCCCTCCCTTGTAACCGGAAGGAACAGTTTTTGTTGTAATCTTTTTCATTTGATTCAAGGAAAACTTTTACTGCAAATTCTTGTCTTCTCCTTTTTCCGGGTCATACACTTAGCTAATCTTGAATTCAATTATTCTGGCTTCGTCATGAGAAGACGCAAAGGATTCACTCTGAAAATGACATGTATGGTTTGGCCGACCAAATAATTTCGTGTCTTCTGAACGGTAAAGACAAGAGCTAAGCACTCCTTCTCAATAGGATTATAGCGAGATTCCGCCCCTATCAGAGTCCTGCTGATGATAATAAATAGCCTGTTCGTGACCATTGTCGTCTTTTTGAGCAAGCAGGGCACCAAGAGAATGGTCCATAGCTTTCACATAAAGTAAGAACGGTTTCCCTGATGTGGGAGCTACTAAGACTGGAGGTTTTATGAGATATCTCTTGATATCCTCGTAAGCTTCCTGACAAGTTTGATCCCATACAAAGGAAACACCCTTTTTCATGAGTCGGGTGAACGGTTGACAGCAGCCTGAGAGATTTGCGATGAATCTTTTGATATAAGCCAGTCTACCTTGTAAGCCTCTAAGTTCTTTGAGATTCCTCCGTGGATGCATGCTCTGAATGGTTTTGACTTTATCTGGGTCAAGATGAATTCCTTTTGATGTAACAATAAATCTAAGGAACTTGCCACTCGAAACCCCCAAGAAGGATTTTGTCGGATTCATCTTCAGTTGATGAGCCCGCATTATGTCGAACATCGTTCTTAAGTCACGAAGATGGTCATTCTTATTGCGGCTTTTGACAGCAATGTCGTCGACATAACATTCTACCATTTTTGGAGATGATCGCGGAAGATTGTATTCATTGCCCGCTGACAGGTTGCTCCGGCATTCTTTAGTCCGAAGGGCATCACGGTGTAGCAGTATACCCCTAATGGCGTCCGGAACGAAGTATGCTTCTCATCCTCGGGATACATCTTAATCTGATTGTACCCTGAAAAGCCGTCCATGAAAGACATTCTTTCGAATCCACAGGTATTGTCAATTATGACATCGATGATGGGCAGTGGGAATTCGTCTTTAGGACAGGCCGCGTTGAGATCACGATAGTCAATACAGATCCGTATTTTCCCATTCTTCTTGAGGACGGGAACGATATTAGCAACCCAATCTGGATGCTGTTCATCCCGTATGAAGTCACATGCAATGAGCTTATGAACTTCAACTTCAATAGCCTCCATAATGTTCGGACAAAACTGACGTTGCTGCTGCTTGACTGGCTTGACATCAGGTTTGATGTTCAGACGATGCATGGCTACTTGTGGGTCAAGTCCGGACATGTCTTCGTAGTTTCATGCAAAGACGTCTATATACTTCTTTACGAGTATTATTAATTCTTCTTTTTCCATAAGTGATAAGCTTTCACTTATAAAGATGGGTTTAGAATGATCTTGACTACCCAAGTTGACCTGGATCACCTTGTCTTCAGTAGGTGGTTCACGCTGTTTGAATCGCTTTTCACATTGGAGATCTAATTGTTGAGTCCATGGTTCCTCATCAGTAGCTTCCGCTGGCTCCAATTGACTACTTGAAGTCATATTATAGTGAGATTCTCGAACATCATTCCCACACTGACATCTGAGTCCCATTCGGAGGAAGAGGCAGTGATGGGATCGGTTTGTCGTCCTTGGATTGAACCGTTGCTGGTGGTGTGGGTGTAACGTGTCCCAACCTCCTGCGTGTGTTATCATAGTAATTTACAGGTTTCCCTCTTGGCACAAAGTTGCCCAGCAAACTACGTCTTCCTTTTTCGAAATTTAAGCCCTTCCCATGCTTCAGGTTGTACCCCATTTTCTTCATCATATGGCTGGTCGCGCATAATGGAAAAATTATGGGATGTCTGATTCTGAACTTGAATCTGCGGCTGTAGACCCTCGTGGTTGGGCTTTACCGAATATTATTGGTAACTGACCTTCTTTGGATGAAGGAATTACTAAAACAACCCCTTCTATAGATTTCATGGGTTTACCGGATGCATTTGATTTATGTAAAGGCATGTGCAGAGAGCTATCCGTAACGGATTCAAACAATCCAACACTCACAGGATAATCAAAGGAAATATTATCATTAATTACCCATTCGCCCTCATCCTCAGAAGGAGTGTTACATTGGGGATTATTAAGACATGCTATAATTGGTTCACTAATCAAAATGGCTGGCATGTCTGCTTCAGATTCTGAATCCACCTCATTGCCACTATCATCATTGTCAGGCAATGATTCTTTTGATGTTTCACCGGTCCTTGATACAGGAGAGCGTCAGTAAAGTAATTTTTCACCCCTTTGAATGGTTGCTTCTCAGCGAAGACAGTTTGTACTGTTGCATCATCTTTAACATATTTAAAGCACTGGTGCAGAGTGGAGGGAACGATCCAGTTGGCGTGGATCCACGGTCGTCCTAGTAACAAGTTGTACGACGTGTCAGCGTCAATGACATAGCACGTCACTTCTGACTTCAAGCTCCCGATTCGGCAACAGAGTCGAATTTTCCCAAGTGGATGACTACTCCCAACGTTAAAACCGTATATTATTGTAGTGGTTGTGGACAACCTATATAGTGGTATACCAAGGAAGTAGAGGAGCCTTTTGGGGATGATACTGAGTGCAGACCCCGGGTCAACCTGTACCCTTTCAATACATGTCGAACTGATGTATCCGGTGTAGTACAAAGGTCGATCGTGCTTGTTATCCTTGAGAAGCATATCTTCCGCTGTGAAGGTAATAGCAGGTACCTTTGATTGTATATGATGGCATTCAGGGCAAGAAGTCTGAGCGTCATCTTTAGAGATTTCTGGCATATACGTCAGGAATGATTCTGAATTAACTAGTGCATCTCTAAGTGCTTCTCTTGTCTCTTTTGAGAGACGAAGGAGCTCGTGTATGGTAATACGACCCGGGATATTAGCCAGTTGGGCCAATATGTCAAAACGAAAGGGCGTGTCAAGCCCTGGGCCTGAAGGCTTCTTCAGGACATGGTCGAACCGGACTTCCTTTGGCTTCTCCTTTCCCTTGGTTGGAACCGAAGCGGGTGCTGGTATTTGTACTGACGTCGTCTGCTGTTGTGTCTCGTCAGTAGCTTTCTCATACTGTTTTAAGTATGATTTTTGGATCGAGTACATGTTGGCTGAGGTACATCAACTTGCGTCGTGCAAGCGTGCTTTCCCCCTTCGGAATCGCTGAGAGAAGCTGATGTGAGGTTGCCATCATCCGGCAGGATGGAGACGACATTGCAAGATTTGCCCTTCGACTTGGACTTCTTTGAATCCCATTGTTCATCTTGGACAAGGTCTGGGTGTATCCACACGATTTTCCCTGTCTCCAGTGTCAAGGGAACAAGACCTTTATTCTCTTGAGTTTTAGCTGAAGGATGCTTGACTTCCAGCCGTGGTACAAGGAATGGGTAAGTCCCGTCAGGAACTGTGACCTTTGGGGTTTTGCCGAACTCGAGGTCACCATGTTTGCAGTGACTTTCTTTTGCTCTGACTTCAGCGTCAGGACTCCGACGTCGACTAAAGCTTGAATTCTGTCCTTGAGGACAAAGCACTTGTCGGTAGGATGATGAATCATCCTGTGAAAGAGACAATATTTGGGATCGTTCGTGCGTCCTATTTCATTAGGACGCCGAGCATCCGGCAGCTTCAATTTATTCCCTTTTGTGGAGTAAATGGAATATTGTGACCACCTGATCGTCTTTGAAGGAGTACTGTTTCTGAAAAACTTGGACTCCTGACTATTGAAGCCGCTCTTCTTGGCCTTCGACTGAACATCCCCTGATAATTCGACGGACATAGTCTCTTTCCCTTCGGCTTGAGAAGACTGTGCCGTGTCGCCGCGTCCTTTATTATTCATACCCCATTTGCCTTTAGGGGTAGATGGTTCGAACTTTTTAGCCG
Source organism: Agave tequilana (assembly GCA_038442645.1). Classification (NCBI taxonomy): domain Eukaryota; kingdom Viridiplantae; phylum Streptophyta; class Magnoliopsida; order Asparagales; family Asparagaceae; genus Agave; species Agave tequilana. The sequence continues at coordinate 3,386 of JAVJIF010029609.1, read as the reverse complement.
ACTTTTCGGCATCTCAGCTGTTCCAGCAAGTTCTTTTCAGGTATGGGCTTTGACAGCTCCCATGCGAATTTCTACTTGGTCTAAGAAGTTGTGCCTGCACGTCTGTAAGAGCATGGGTAATAGTATCCCTGCTGGGCACATCAGAGATAAGTTTCTGAACTGCCCAATGTAGTCACGAACAGATTCCCTTCTTCTGTACAGTAGAGAGGAGTTTGTCCATTGTTACCTCAGTATCGTCCTCATAGAAACGAGAAAGAAATCGGGTTTCCAGGTCGATCCAGGAATTAACAGAGCCCGGAGGGAGACTTCGGAACCAGTCAAATGCTACCCCCTTTAAGGTGCAATGAACAGTCTGGCCATGATAGCATCATTGTCTATAACATTACCGGTCTGAGACCGGAAATAGTAGATGTGCTGGTTTGGCGAGCTCTTACCATCATACGTATGTAACGTTGGTGGTTTGAACTTTAGTGGGTATGGTACTGAATCCCATTCCAGCGGGTAAGGACGGACTGCCCCTACTTTCTTTAACTCATCCCTCTAAGTTAGGGATGCAATTTGAGCTTAGATGCCTTTAAGAACTTCAGCGTCTAAAGAAGAACTCTCCTTTGACTTCTCAGTTTTTGGTTGTTCATTGCTATGATGTTCTTCCTCGTTATGATCACTCCCGGTATCATTGTTATTTCAGTTAATGAGGAGTTGAGCGAGCATCTGTTGAATGTTATTCAAGGCTTTTTGCTGGACCTTGAAAGTCTGTTCCTGAGCTTCCAACCGTCGACGAAGGTCATCATTACCGTTATCAGCCATATTTGTTGATACTCTATCCATTCGTGTCGAGCTGACTGTCGCTGAAGAGACATACCCACTGTCTTCGTCCTCCTCATCAGACCATTGGAATAATCCTTTCATTGGTTCTGGTGAGGTTACTGCAGTTGAGGAAGATGGCTGTTCATAACTGTAGGGTATTGCGACCTAGATCTGGTGCTTCGGAAGACACCTTCTTCATGTACCAAGACTTCGCCAAGGCCCGGGTTATAATCCGGATCTGGGGAACTATAAGGAGTGTCGTGCGACGCTCGTCTGCCCCTACGCAGCTCTCGTCCCCTTCCGATCATGTTAACGGATGCAGAGGGCAAATCTTGCGATATGCTCCTTTTGTGATGTTTTACCGGAGCTTGCACCGACAGTCGATCGAAAACTGATCGTCGGTCTGGAGGAATAGCGGGGATTGGTCCTAGCCGGTAATGGACTGAGTGGACTGTCACAACTGACATCTCACTTGTTGACAATAGGAGGGAGAAGTTTGGAAAGACTTCGACTTCCGTTTGCTTGTCAAGAATTCCCACAAGTCAGACCCGCCGGGTTTAAATAATTTAGCGCAGAAGCTCTCTTAGATTGCACATAGGATGATGCCCTGTTCTTTTTATCACCACAGAGGTAATTAGCACTAAATAGTGCTTTAGCTCTAACTTCGCGGCTAAGAACCTGGGGAATGTCCTTAGGTATTGAAGCTGCATAAGCACCGCTGTCAACACTTAGGGATGATCCCTTAGCTCCGCTGCGAAGGGCGAGCTTAGTGTTTGATGAACTGGGGAGCGAAGCACGCTGTGGTGGTTTATCCGCTATGTTGCTACGAAGGTGATTAGCCCTAGATAGTGCTTTGGCTCTAAATTTGCGGTTAAAAGCTTTGGAAATACCCTTGGGCGCTGAAGCTGCATAAGCACCGCTATCAGCACTTAGGGGCAATCCCTTAGCTTCGCTGCAAAGAGCGAGTTTAGCACAATGTGGTGCTTTGGTTCCAAATTCACGGCTGCGAACTCCATGTGTACCCTGAGGTACTGTGCTTGGTACATCATCAGTAGCTTCGCTCATAAGAACGAGGCTGGAGCGAGGAGTTACTGCTCCTGAATTAGGCGAAGTCATCATCGCCGTTGTAACTTCGTGGCTGATAGTCTCGTTGAAGCAGGCAGGCATCTTACCTTTTTCTTCACGAGAGGGATGAATTTGTGGCGTAACTATGCCTGAAGCTTGATACATAGCCTTTTGCTTTGGCCTCCACATCTGCTTTGAAAAAGAAGACTTAGGTTCCCAGGGAACCTGACTAGCCACACGCGAGGCTGAGAGGTGTTGGAAGGATTCTGCTTCCGGTTTCTGCTCCGAAACCTTAGCCATCGAGACCTTTCTGTGCTTTCGTGCACGGAGCATTGAACCACCCCCAGAGAGGAGTTCTTCGAATTTTCCTTGGTCGAAATGAACGACTAGGTTTTCGAAGGTAACAGGCTCAAGATTCTGACCCTTACATTGCGGGCCTGCTTCCTTGTTACGCCACAGGACCGTGGTATGCTCGCAGAGAGCCTCATCTGTCTCCACAGAGACTTGCTTCGAAGATTTAGCCAGAGGGGCTCTGGCCACACCGGCTTCCTTGAATTCAGAAGTAGACCCGAAGGTCTGTTCGTCGCATTGCGACACTTGATTCTCAACAGTGGAGAATTCATTTCCCAGAGGAGTCGCCATCTTGTTTTCCATTGATTTTGCAAAGGGAAAAACTTACAAAAAAGGGTCGAGGAGCTAAATTACAAGTAATTCTTTTGCAATAAAAAGATTACAAGTAGATCTCCTAGAGATTCTGGAGAAGTGTGCCGATAGGAATCTGGTCAGCGCGCGACCACTTTGTCCCTTTGACGATGCGATTGATTGGATTCCCTTCTCGCCTGGTTCGGGGAATCGGAGAACAGAAGGTTGGTAGAACCCTCTTGTTACTTCTCAAACTGCCTCCACTTGAGAATTCCTTCTCGCCTGGTTCCGGAGATTCCTTGAAAGGGAGGAGGATCTTAGGGTATCAGCACCCTGATTAGAGAAGCAGTTCTCTGAATTCTTAGAAGCAAGAGAATAGGTCTCTGTTTAGCCGTCTCTCTCTGTGCATGCCTCTGCCTGTGCGCGTGTGTGTCTCTGTGTACTCCTGGTGGGCTATTTATAGGGAGAGCAGGGGTATAATTGTCCCTTGAAAGTCTGAAAACAGATTGAGTTAATCTGTTTAAATCTGGAAAGCAACCTTGTCGCGAGGCTAGAATCAGCTTCTGCGAAGTTAGGAATAGCAGGTAATATTGATCTCCTGATCCGTTTTGATTCTTTCCAAATAACTGAAAGATCTCCCCTGATCTTCTTACTTGTTTAGGAGAGTCAAGAGATTATGGTAAACAACTGCCCAATTTGATCTCAGATTTGATCTTGATTAGGTTGATCCTGAATAGATTTAATCTCATATGGAGATTTATTGATTAAAGGTGACCATAAAAGACCCGCAGCGGAGCTGCCGCGTCGAGCTCACAGCGGAAATGGAATGAGCATCTGGCGAAGTCAGAAGAAATCTCTTCAGCGGAGCTGGA
>JAVJIF010029608.1:0-30862 GCA_038442645.1 Agave tequilana | reverse complement strand
ATTACTCTAATGATGGATCCTCTAGTCAATATCTCAGCCTACAAGATCTCACGCACAAACAATATTATATCCTTATGTAAACTATATACCTGATGTCCTATACTTATCGCGGGGATGATAATAATGATGATTTTATGTCTCTCGCAATTCAATGTGGAAATGACTACATTCGTAGGTACTTATAAATTATTTCTGCAATTTACTATATTATGCATGTATTTTGATATGTTTCTACCGACGACGCTTGTATTTATACTTTCACTATATGTTTTGGTGCTAGGTGATATGTTTTGAATATGTGAGATGATGAATATCATATCTACATTTTTAAAGATTTGTCATTGATTTTTTTCATAATTTTTTGAGCTTTCTATATAGTGTTTTGCGTGTATCATCCGAGTCCGATCCAAGTCACCGAGATCGATCCGTCTCGGTGCCAGCCGAGTCAGTGACCGAGACCGCGACTTTGAACCAAGCTATGCAGGGCCTTGTGAGTGCCCTCCTTCACGAGCAACGTCGTTTACCTGCATTTTCTACAACAGGAAGTTATTCTTCCCATCAAATTCTCACCTTGAAACATCGCTTGGTCGTCCAGCTAGTCATCGCTCTCATACAAATGGTTGTAAATGGATACCGCCAAACACCAAACAATAAGAGTTGATGTGGAAGCCCCGAGCAATCTACCATAGCAAGCAATATATATGAGAAGCAATAAAAGATTTTACAAGAATCTCTCTAGATCTCTCAAACTCTCAATATAAAGTGAAAATCTCTTTTCAGCACAATCCATAAAACTCACAAACCTAAAGATTTTATAAATATTTAGAATAAACTTAGACCTTTCAAATCTTCAGCAAGATCATCATAACCATCCAATCAACCGCCTTTGAAAGAAGAGGCTCAGAAACTTCTTCAAAATCCCAATCAAAAAATAACTCGAAAACAGGAAATTTTGCAGCTGTCGACAGGGCCTGTCGACAAACTGAGATCAGCTAGTCTCTGTGGGGTCTGCGATTGATCACCAATCGACAGTTGTGTGTTAGCTGTCGACAGACTGAGATGTCCTTAGTCTCTGTTGGCTCGCGGTCGACCACCTGTCAACCGTACTGGCTCGCTATAGACAGCCTGAGCCTGTGCATGTCTGTGCGAATGTTGGCTGCCGAATTTTCTGGAATCTCCTCCACCTTGTCGCGCAGTGTTCTCTAATGGATGTGAGACACCCAAAATACCAAAATTACATGCACAAGCTCAGGCTGTCGACAACAACAGATGGTTGGTTATAGACAGCGAGCCAATGCGGTCGACAATCGATCGACTATGAGCCAATGGAGATTGAGGATGTCTCAATCTGTCGACAGGCAGCTAAGGCCTATCAACAGCACAGTTGACACACAACTGTCGACATGTGATCAATCGCAGACCCAATAGAATCTCAGTTAATCTCAATCTGTCGACAAGCAGCCAAGTTATGTCGACAGCTGCGGGAATTTTTGATTTTCGAGTTATTTTTGATTGAGATTTTGAAGAGGTTTCTGAATCTCTTCTTTCAGAGGCGGTTGATTGAATGGCTAAGATGGTCTTGATTTGAAAGGTCTAGACGTATTCTAGACTATTGTATTGCTTCTCAGATATATTGCTTGCTATAGTAGATTGCTCGGGGCTTCCACAGCGACACTTATAGTTTAGTGTTTGGTGATATCCATCCACAACAATATGATCAAACGAAATTTTTTCCTAATGACTTCTAAAATAATGATGCAGAAAATGATCTCTAAAATTGAATACACAACAGGCAGCAGTACAAGCAAATAATAGTAACAACTAACAATCAACATAAATACACAAGAGTTACGCAAAATATTGCAATAATGAAAAGTGAGATTAGAATGTACCTAAAGGCGCTTGAAAAAATACTGATATCCCGAGTAGTGGCTCCAAATAAGAGCTTGTAGAAGTCAGATCTGCTTCCCAAATATTGTGAATCCTCCCAGTATCTTCGGGATTCAGACGAAACTTGATTCAAACTTCGAACGGGCTGAAAAGAACTTTGAAATGTCATTGTGCTGCTGAGAAACAGTGCGGCTCAAATGGAGCCGATGCATCAGTCATGGTTCAAAGTCGCGATCTCAGCCGCCGACTCGGCGGGCACCGTTCCACATCAATCGCACCGTCAGGAAACGGATTCGGGCGAGACGCATGAAACGCTACATAGAGTGCTCAAAAAATTCTGAAAAAATCACGACAAATCTTTAAAAAATGTAAACATCAAAATTGACGTATAACATGTCCAAAACATATCACCTAGCACACTAAACATGAAAATAATGCAAAAATACATATGTCACGATATTAAAATATCAAAATAAATGCATAATTTAGTAAATTATATGAAATTAATCAAATTTAAATTAACTACTCTTTTCACTAAAGTAAATATTAGCTTTACCTCTCTAGTAAAAATTTAAGTTATATGAAATTAATTATATGAAATTTTGTCTTGACTCGGGGCTGACTCGGCGTTGACTCGGGGCTGACTCAGCCCCGACTCGGTTAACTCAGCTGAGTCAACCTTAACTCGGGGCCGACTCGGCTTCGACTCCGGTGACTCGGCCGAATCAGCCCAAGTCAAATAAAACAATGCAATATGTTGACCGTGGACTGGTCTCAGAACTGGGAAGGTTGTTCCTCGGAACGGCCAAGTTTTTGAACCATAACGTCAGTGGTAGGTACGGTGACATCAGCAACAGCTCGAGATCGGCTCGGTAGCTCGACTGGTCGGCTCGGGTCAACTCATCGATAACGTCAGAAAACGAGCAGATGATGTTAGAAGGAGTCAGCTCTGGCGGGTCGGGTAAGCTGCAAAGCAGGTGGGGTCTGCGACTGTGGCGGGTATGACTGAAATGGATCTGAACAGCGAATCGGGTCGGATCAATTTGTTATCGGATCGGATCGATTCTGAAGTACAGCCAAACTTGATACCCGATCAGATCGCTTCGACCTCGCGTGATGGTGGTGTTGGCGAGGAATGACGCACAGCGCGATAAAGGTGGAGGCGAAGACAGAAACGATGGCGGAGGCAAAGACGAGATCTTTATCTGATGTCAGCGATGGAGTCGGGTTCGATTGAGATAGTGTCGAAATCGAAGGAAGAAGTCAACGGCAGCGGTCGGAGGAAGCCTCGAGGGGAAGGCAGCGTGGGCAAGACAGTAGGCGAGATGGTGAAGAGGTCGGATAATAGAGCAGACAACAGAGGATCTGGTGGGATCTGGCGCAGAGTTGACTGTGATGCTTGAGGACGGCAGAGGAGGTGGGCAGCTTGCGGCCTGTCGGCGGAAGGCGCGACGAAATTGAGGTGGAGATGAGAAGATGAGGAACATATGGAGTCTGTGTTGACGAGGATATGGAACACGAACAGGAGCGAGATTTTGATTTTTTTTTATGTTTTTTATTTTTTTCTTTTCTTTTCTTTTTATTCGATCTATGATTTCAGATTTTTTTTTGGCAAACTAGAGAAGAGAAAAGGGGAGAAAGATCTAGGGTTTTGTAGAGGAAGCTAGGGTTTTGTGGAAGTGGAAGATTTTTTTGGAAAGAAAAAATTAGGACTTTAGTTCTGATACCAAACTGATGTAGAACGGAACGGAAAATAAGAAAAGGGGGAGAAGAAATTAGGGTTTGGAAGATAAACATTTATTTTGGCTTCAATACCAAAAAGATCTCTCTCCCACTCAGCACATCACCATGCAAAGATTCAACACAAAGCAATAATTGCAAAGCAAAATTTAATTTCTTAAATCAACTGAACTACCAAAACAACTGCAAGTCTTGCCTGATATAGGCCTCATACAAAAGATAACTCCCATCATAACCAATATAAGACTAAATAAAGAGAAAAAAGAGCCTAGACTAAAATAAATAATAAAAGAGCCTAAACAAAAAAATTAACAACTAATGATCCGCATCATGGTGGGAAAAGATTAGTGTGCACAGTTAAAGATAAGGTCATTTTGCACAGTACAGTTTGTTACGTTATATTTGCATGCAAAAGGAAATAGTGTTAGGGCATACATGAACACCGGTAATAGGTCCATTTGATCAGGTTTGAAATCCAGAAATTTTGCCTGGCCCATACCTAACACACTAATATTATCTTGCATGAATCCCCATCTAGGGCAGGTTTCAGAATATTATTAAGCAACCTGGCCAGGAAATGGACTCAATAAACGTGAATGGTTACAAAAATGTTTCTCCTATCATCTCCCTAATACAAAACTCGTCTGTTCTGGAAAATGACATGAAAAAAAATGTATCAGGGACCACCAGGTGGAGCACAGTCCTTTTGGGGTGTAACTGTTTCTATTTCTCCATTACATCCCCCCACCCCAACCCCTTTCTATTCCTCCTCCTCTCTCCTTTAGTCTAACAATACAGCAATTTCCAGATAACCATTAGTCTAAACGACAGAGAAGAATATTTTGGAACCAACTTGTTTCAGGTTGAAACTCATTTTCATCAAAACTTTTGATCTGCCATACCTAAGACCAACACCAAAGGCCATAACATACTGGTGGCCTCAACCTTGCTTAATTCGTATAAAATACTTGTTTATGAGTTGTATTTTTATTCAAGTAACAAAAGCTTGGACCCACTAAATAACCAAGCAATGCTTCAAGAGGCAAAGAAATGAAGAAAACCAGTCTAACATGAATGTAAAAAAGGACTGAAGATTTTCAGGCAAGCAAAAGGAAATTTTGGACCCATAGTTGCCGGCAAAACTAACAAGAGCATTCTCTCAACAATTTCAGCCAGCTAATTACACCAAATTTTTATTAGTCGGCTGGGATAAGGATTAGCGTAGATATAGGCAACAGCAAGCCGTACAATTAAAAGATGCTTTGCTAGGGTTTCTAAAGTTGTGACAAGGTTTAAATAGCCTTGTAACAATGTGTTCTGGAAGCTTTAATGAGAACTCCAATGTCATGGCAGGGGGAGAGGAGGAGAACCGACTAATGGGAGTAATTTTGTAATACCTCTAGTAGATAAAGGGAAGTCCAGCCGAATAATCAATGGGCGATTGCTTTCATGATCACAGAGGGCTCCTCATCAAAGAATATGGGTTTCGTCAAGGAGGAACTCAATGTAATACCTTGTATTAGAGTTGAGAGGTTTTAAAAATCCAAACTCCAATTCCAAAATGTAGTAATAACCCAACACAATACAAACTAAATGTCAAAAAAAATTTGAAAGGAGAATTAAAGTGAGCAAGAGAACTAAACATTTTCATTAGGGGAATGGTTGAGACCCAAAGATAGTTGGAGGTCGAGATGATACAAAGATAATAAGCTGCCAATACTTTTTACAATCCCTTACATTAATGTGAAAAAGCAAAAGCGTGAACTAGTGTAGCATAAAGCGTAAGCTACATGAATAATTATTTTTTTATCGAAAATATATAAAATAAAATATATAAAATTGTTTCCAATAATCCTAATCAATACAAACATTGTTAAAAAGAAATATAATTTTAATATAATTAAAAGTTTTCTGAAAAATAATAACAAGATATACTAACAAGTATAACAACCAAAATGTGCTGATATAACATCATAAATTCACAAAGTGAAGTAGAATACGCAATGAGGAAGGCAGGACTATCGATTTAACCATTGGACTCACCAAAGTCAAACTCAAAACTCACCAAACGATTTCCAAAGCTAAAGGGTTTCACAGTCAATGACAATTGGATTTCACTGTTTAATGTTGTCGTTGATTGTTGCACAGAAAGAAATCTCCTCGCTAGCACAAGAGGAAAGACTAGTGACCGGGGGAGACGGGAATGATTAAGCCTTTTAAGGGAGGAGGTTGATATTTATTCCCAATAAGTTCAACTAGAAAAAGGGGTTGCAGATGTTATAAGAAAGCATATCGCAGGCTCGTAGCATATGTTTTTCAGAAAATAATAAACTACAAGGCATTTGTGCTTTTTAGCAGTACTCCCTCCGTCCCGAAATAGTAGTTCACTTTTTGAAAAACATTTGTCCCAAATTATTGGTCTATTTTGAATCCTAATACTACTTTTACCATTCCCATATAAAGTACGGAGTAATACCCTTACTTTTTCTCTTATAACAAAAATACCCTTCATCTTTTTAACTAGTTGTAAGGGTAAAAATGAAATTTCCCTAATACTCAAACTTTCAACTAGAGTTTCTTAAAATTCGTGCCCCGTCAAAATCCACCCATAATAAGCGGACGGAGGGAATATTACATAAAAGAGAACCCTTCTTCTCTACATAGTGTGCTTTTATTATGTGCTCCCTAGTGTGCTTTTTTTCAAAAAGGCCATTTATACATTGCATGCTCAAGCAGCCATCGCAAGACTTCAGAATATTCTGATCATTGGACTTTCTAATCAGGAACGACCGGAAACATGTGAGTGTTTGAGTGCTTAATAAAGAGGGTTGCACCTACCACCGTTAGCATTTATTTGGCTAATGATTGTTCACCCCACTTTCCCTTGTCAAAGCGATTAGAATGGAATTTTTGTCACTACTAGCTTACATGGACGTGCTCTGTGTATGCAAGTGTAAAGGCCATAGAAAAATTGGGGCGGAGAGACATATTTCCCCCATTTTAAGGGGATAAGAAGCCACTAATAATTTCAAATTAAACCTAACAAATTCATTATAACCAAAAACGTCCATTCATATTGATGACTTAGTGAGTCTAGATAATTCCATCAGTTATGGGCATGACCACATCCAAAGTCTCCCCGTTAGTTTTGAAGTTATATATAGTAAAGATAACAGCCACTACATAAAAAAATATAGAATAATAATGAGTTAGAGATCAAGAAGAGTTTAGCAGTAAATTTTGTGCCAAATTTGGATATAAAACACAGCAGCGAAAATAATAACAAGTAATTCCAACATGGTTTTATCTCACATTCCAATATTTTAAGTGTTAACAGACCCCTAACCAATTTTTTAACAAAAGAATTAAACAAAGTTCCAAAGGTAGTCACCACAAACAACTGAAAAGCAAACAAAAAAAAAAAGAACATATGCACTAATAAATAGTTTCGTAATGAATGACCTAAGTGCCCTCTCACAAAATGATGACTCAACGCTTACAAATATATCATTTCAAAGTGATATTTTTCCATTATGAATTCATATTTTTAATCAAATCTTAGCAAGCCACAAGCCAAAATTTAAACAAGTAAAACCAATTACCATCATCACTCTGAGAGAAAACTAAACCCCAAAAAAAATCCATTTTTTGATCAAAATTGTAAAATAAAATTCTGCCACCAAATAACCAAAACTATAAATTATTCAACCTGATACAGAAAACACATGCCAAGCAAACCTATTCAAAAATGATCTCTCTTTCCGTTCCATTATCTCACACTTCCTATCACATCTGAAAAGAAACAACAGCCCAAATTGGAAAATTGAAAACAAACCCCAACTCGCATTACCAACCAGCAACAAAAATCCTAAATCCTCAATACAACACTAGTCAAAGCATAAAAACCCCCATAGCTAGCAGTAAGCCCCCGTGATCAACAACCATAAGCTACAAACTAACCCAAACCGTTCCAAGATGATATTTTTCTTCCATTATCTCACATTTCCTATCAGAAAAAAGTAAAGGAAAAAAGAAAAAGAAAAAAAGGCGCGGGGGGTCTCAAGCTATTGTGAAACAGAATAGAAACCGAAGCAAAACCTTAAGAATCCGATCGCATATCGCCATGGCGATCCCGTCCGCATGCTCCTTATGAACGCCGGCGATCATGCTGAGCTCCGTGATTACCGGCTTCGAGTTAGTAGTGAGCTCGACCAAGACCTCCTCGTAGACCCTGACGAGCTCCGGGGTGCTGAGGGGCCCATTTTGTTCCTTGTCCTTCAGCCTCGAGCGGAAGCGCTCGAGGATGGGGGGAGGGGGCCGCTTGCTGCCAGGGTTTTCTCACGCTCCATTTAGAATTTGGGGGCGGGGGGTTAGGGCTTGGGTCACATTTGGGGGTTTTTTAAGGTTAGGTTTAGGGTTTGGGACATTGGAGGAGGAAGGGGTTTGGGAATGGGCGCTGCTGCTATTGCCGCTGAAGCCCCTGGTGTATCAGAGAGAGAGAGAGAGAGAGAGACGAGAGAGACGAGAGAGCTTTTGTGGGGTTCTGTCTTTTCTCCTTCGGTGGCGTTACTGAAAACCGTTGCTGCTGCTCATTAATTTTGGGGGAGTGAATGGGCGCGTGGCGAATGAATCTTTTGGATGGATATGAACGCCCGATGAGCCCAATAAGCATTTGATCTTTAAATAGACCTAAAAAAGACCTGCCAACCCCCCCCAAAAGACAAGCCCGGTCCAGCCCAAAACTTGCCCCAATTTTTTTAAAACCTAAGCTATGTTGCAGCCGGGCCTATCCTCGTCTTGGCCCAAATCAATCCATATAAGGCGCTTTAGGTCTCCCCAAAGCGCTTTGGGGCAGTGGTTTCACCCTCCCACTTACCTCTGCTTGGACTCCACGTAGGTAACCTGGAATGGTAAGTATCATCATCCCTGACCATCAAAAAAAAATTTAAGAAATTTAAACTATTAACTTCTTGCTTAAAAGTTTTTTTCCAATTGATATATTAATAAATTTTTTTTTTTTTACAGAAAATTATCCTACTTTTACTAACCCTAACCCAAACGTTGAAGTCCGATGTATTCAGTTCACATGTATGGCACACAAATACTTTTAACAGTGATAAATAAATAGGAGAGCATCACATTAGCTGATTAGCATTAACTATTTAACATGTGAACTGATGATTTTCGATATTTGAAATGTTTCATGTTTCTTATATTAGGGCATGTTTATTTTGTCTCAAGTTGCTGCAAGTCGTAAGTCGTTAATTTTTTTTCATTTTTCATTGTTTGTTTCGCTGAAAACAATTTGTAAAATGCAACTTTCATTTTTCCACTTGCAGTTGATACAGTTAATTTTGTGATCATGTAAATCTCATTTTTAAAAGCACATTTTCTCACTTGGAGCTGCTGCAATTAATTTTGTGGTCATGTAAATTCCAGTTGTAGTACACTTGTACTTCAAAGCAGTTACTTGATAATAAATATATAATTAAATATTTAATATATTTTAATATTTTTAATAGTGTTTTATTTTTATTTAATTATTTTATTTTTAATCTTTAATTTTTTATTATTTTAATATTGTTTTAATATTTAATATTTTATTATTTTTATTTAATATTGATATTTAATACTTTATTATTTTATTAATATTTATACTATTTTTTTAATATTTTATTTAGATTTAATATTTTATTAATAAACCATATTATTATTTAATATTAAATTACTATATATTTAACTTACTTATTTTTTAATATAAATAACTACTTTATTAATATTATAATATACTTTATTATTATATTAATATTTTATCATGTTAATATTGTAATAATAATTCATTATAATAATATTATAATTATATTTTATATTATAGTTATATTTTACTTTGTTAATTTTATATTTTATAACATTACAGTAATATTATAATAAAATTTAATATTATAATAATTTTATGTAGTTTATAATAATATAATATTATACTATATTTTATTATTTTTATTAAGATTTTTTAAATATTTATGTTTTATTAGTATTCTTAAAATTTTATTAATGTTCTTTAAATCTTCTTAAAATTTTATAATTATTTATTTAGTTAATATTTTAGTAATATTTTACTGATTATATTAATATTTTATTAATATTATAATAAAATATTAAAATTATTAATATTTTATCTCAAATGTATTAATACAATTTAATTTTCAATAGTATATTTAATTTAATAATATTTATAATATTTAAATCACTGTTATAGTTAATTTTGTGGTCAACTTTTCTACTTACAGTTTTACATTACCAACCAAACACCGTAAAACACAATATATTTTCCCATTTGCACTTTCACTTTACCAACCAAATACCGTAAAATACAATACTTTTTCATTTACGCTTTCACTGTACCAACCAAATACATAAAACACAATATATTTTCTCTGTTACAGTTCACTTTTCACGTTCTCATTTTGCAACTTACAACTTGTAGCCACTTGCAGCAAAACAAACAGACCTTAAATAAAATGTACATTATGCTTTTGAAATTAATTATGAGTTTTCCCTGAGTCTTTTTGTGAATTTCGAACACTAAATGCTTGAGAAATTTAGCCGATACCCTTTCCCTTAGCTGATACTCGATGAGAAATAAGTTAACAATGAGTCTTAACAAATTAAATTATACTTCAGTTAATTTTTATAATTCACAAGACAAAAGCTAGGGTTATCAAGTATCTCTCTTAATTTATCAATTTAGGTGTACAAGAGTAGCATGAAAGCAAGGGAAAAATTAGTGGTAAGTAATATTCGACAAGTACAGGGCATTACTTCATTAGTTAATTATGTCCTAAAAGGAAAAAATAACAACAACTATGAACAAAAATCAAGAACTAAAAAGAAAAACCTGACAAGTAAAAATATTTAGTTAATTCTCTATTTTTTCCCCCTCACATCCCATGCAAATATCTCTTTAATTTCCAAATAACTATGTGATTTCTGTTGGGATTTGGGTCGAACAAATAGTCCCACATCGGCTAGACGTGGGGATGGTCTTGGGTTTATAAGGATTTGGGTAACTCCACCTAACAGACTAGTCTTTTGGGATGTACCCCGAGTCCTTCAAGTGGTATCAGAGCCATGCCCCGAACTTAGTCGTGTGTGTGGGTGATGTTTGACGATGTAAAATCCCCCAATGGCGCAAAGGCGCCCACGAAATTTGGTAGTGGTGTGCTCCTTTACAATGGGCATGCCGGCTACCACGTGGTGTAGAGGAGTGCTTCACATAAGGCGTGTCGGCTATCCGGCTACCACGTGGTGTAGAGGAGTGCTTTAACATAACATAAGGCGTGTCGCGGCTATCACGTGGTGTAGAGGAGTGACCGACTGCAGTGCTTCACATAAGGCGTGCCGTAACCTCACGCAGTGAAGAGTTGGATCTCGATGGAGCATTTGATCTTCCGGGGATAAGATTCGGGATAACAAATATTGCTCTTTATATAGCCAAAGAAGCCATAAAAAAAAATTAAAAACACCTAATTCGGATCAGAAACGAATTCTGAATCAGATTTGGAAATAGACTGCTGCAGCCGCATTAGTCGCCTAGGAAATATCCTAATCGACTAATTACTCCTATTAAGGCGACTCGGTATTTGGCCTAGTCGACTAATCTATAGTGAAACAGATTTGCCAAAACTATATTTGTATCATTAGTCGACTAGGCTAAATACCTAATCGGCTAAATTGGGTTCCTCTTGTGCAATCCACCATTGATACGATTGATCCGCTTTCGTATTTGACACCATTGATTGCATCGATCTTTGTTAAACTCCAACAGAGTTTTAAAAACTCTATCAACAAGAGTTTACCCTCTTACCCCACAATTCCCCACCTTGGTGAAGATTTCTCAAATCTGAGTTGAACACGACGTAGCACCATGTTGACTCCAATTTGACTGCACCATTATGGTTGTCTACGTACCCATGCCTAACGGGATTAAACCACATGTAGTTTGTTGGCCCAAAGGCCTTCCACCCTAGTTTTGATGATGATTAACTCATGTAGTTATGTTTACTAATAATCTTGTGTTGTTTTAGTTTCAGATCATTAACCAAGATATTAGTTGGTGATTAGCTTCAACAAGGAGTTTAGAAGCTTTTCATAGTGATTCCAGGGCCAAAACTTCAAGATCACACTTTGCCTAGCCCATGGATGGAGTTTTGGAGCAAGTCAACTTGAAGATGAAGATCATCAAGAAGACTTAGGTATCCTAGTTTAGTTTAGTGTGTTTTAGATCCATTTGTAAAGCTTAGTATAGTTGATATGCTCAAGTGCACAAACACACACGTTTTCATGTTTTGGAATTGGTTTTCATGAATAGTTTGATCAAAACAACTTTACATGGTTTTTATGTATATTTGATGTGTTCAATATACATACATGCTTCATATCTTAAACAAACTTATTTTGATATGTCTATTCATGAGTTTTTAGGAAAATCAGTTTTCCTATTGAAAAATCAAGTTTGATGAAAATACAAGTTTTGATTTTGGTAAAAATGATAAAACACAAAAATAGCTCATATTGATTGATATTGGAGCTAAACTTTTTATCACATGTTTATATATAAATGCAAAATGATAAAACTATTTTTAGGTATTTTTACAAGACTTAAAAGATTTTTAGAAAATATTTTACACTGTTTTTCTGACCCAGATTTCTGTTCCAGGCTTCAACCAGTCGACTAAGTCAACTGACCAAGTCGACTAGGGTGAAGTCGGTCGACCGGGCCGGTCGACCGACGTGCACAAATCTGTGCACGTTTGGCAGCTTTGGGACGGTCGACCCGGACGGTCGACCGGTATGAGAGCAGTGCTCTCTGTTTGTTTGGGTCGACCGGGCCGGTCGACCGTGGTTGCCCAACGGTCACATTTCTGACCGTTGGCGGTCGACCGGGACGGTCGACCGTCAGCCTGTCAGGCTGCCACATCAACCTAACGGCTAGTTTTCTGATGGAGGTATAAATACCCCATCTCTTGGGCTGTTTTGATAAGACTTTTGAAAAGAAAAATTTCAGAGTTTGTTTACTGTTTAAACTAGTTTTCAAAAGAGTTTTTGAGCCAAAAAGATTTCATCTCTCTTGTTTTGGGTTTTTGGAAAATCAAAGAAAATAGGAATTTGGGATATTTGTATTGATTTTCATTCTCTATCTTTTACAAGAGTTTTCCCAAGTATTTTCTTTGTTGCTTGTTTCCAAAAACATCTTGATTTCCACACTTGAGCTATATCTTCTATCCTAATCTATTTAGGATCTTGTTTTGTGAAAAAAGAAAAAGGAAAGAGGTTTGTGGTTGAAAGAGACCACCTATTGTAAACCCTTGATTTCTTGGTTGCTCCCTCTTTGGTAGAGGTTGAGGTTGTGTAATTGGGTTGTTGGTTTGCTCCCTCTAGTGAGAGGTGGAGTTTGGTTGTAAACCCTCTTCGGTAGAGGTATTGTGGTTGTTTGGCTACGGGCCTACCCCTCGGTTGTGAGGTGGTTGTTTGAGAGAGGAGTTAGGTACTCCATTGTTGTAAAAATCCTTCTCGGTGAAGGTTCCCTCGGTGGGAGTTCTCGGTGGATGTTATAGTGGATTGGAAATCCTACACGGTGGTGTAGGCGGGGATGTAGAGTAAGGTGCTCGAACCTCGAAACATATCTTGGCCTTTGCGTTTGATCCACTTGTCTCTCAACTCTCTCTCTTTATATTGTGCAAAGTGAAATAACACCTAGAGGGGGGGTGAATAGGTGTTGGCTAATCTTATGGTCACTTAATGCCAAATGTTGCGGAATTAAATCTATTATGACCAAATTAAACTTCTTTTAATTAAACACTTATGTATAACACAAGAGTGTTGCCGAATTCCCTTTGCAGGGCTCTGGACAAGCTCCTCTAGATTCCCCTTGAATGGGTTGAGGTGCCGCGTTGGCTCTCTTGGTTGAATACTAGTGTTAACAACAATCCCAATCAAGTATAGCAATTATGAGCACAAGGGAATATATCAAGCATGTAAATGTAAAGACAATGAAGTAATGCAAGATATAAATGAGACAAAGAGAGAGAGAGAGAGAGAGAGATAGAGTAAGCAATCGCAAACACAAAGGGTTTGTTTCGAGGTTCGAGCACACTTGCTCTACATCCCCGCCTTCGACACACGAAGGGTTTCCACTATGCAAGATCCCAATGGATCTCTCCTCGGTGCCGCAACACCTACAATCCCTCGGACTCCCAAGTCCCGTACACACGCAAGCTCCACAAGCTCGCCGAGGCCGCACCTCGAACCAACGAGTTCACACACGAACTCAAACCACCGCGAGCACACTTGCCCGCCTCCTCAAAGTACAAAGAAAGATCTTTGGTGATCACAACACTTTGATCACCTTACAAAAACTCTCACTACAACTCTCCTATAGGATAGATATAACTATGGATGCTCAAGTGTAGTGAAGTGTGAGAAAGGCAAGGAAAGAACAATGGTGAAAAACTCAAAGAATCACTTTTACACTCTCTTAATAAAAACTCTCTTTTAGATGGGAAGTATTTGCCCTCAAATATGTGGAGAAAAACTTCTGAAATGACTTAGAAAAATTGGCTCAAGAAGTTCCCAAAATCTTAGCTTCAAACAATGACAAAACCCCCTTTTATAGAGGCCAGAAAAATCTGACCGTTGGGCTCTGTCAGAGCTGCCGGTCGACCGGCCGGTCGACCGGCAACGGTCAAAAATCCGACCGTTGCAGCCTCCGGTCGACCGCCCGGTCGACCCAGAAATCCAGAGAGCAGAACTCTCTGCAGCGGTCGACCGTCCGGTCGACCGGACCACTGTGCTGACAGACATGCACAAGTCTGTGCACGTCCGGTCGACCGTGGGTCGACCGGTCCTTAGTTCGGTCGACCGCCCGGTCGACCGGACTGGCCTGTCAGCCAATATCAGGTCTGAAAAAATTAATTTTAAAATCTTTTAACACTTATAAAAATTTCATAAACTTGTTTTAACATTCTATATTGAAAACCAAACTTGTGATAAAAATTTTCAAGACATATATCAACATATTCATATTATTTCAGCGTCTTGCAAATTTATCAAAAATCAAAACATGTAGTTTTCAAACTTGGTTTTCATAACTTCACAAAATATAAAAACAAGATATTTGATTTCATCTTAAAGCATAGTGTGTATGGATATGATCCACTACACAATCATAATGTAATATCTATGTTTTTGACATTAAGCTCTAAACATGGTTATGGTTGAAAAAGAATATACATGATAGAAATACCAAAAACCAAGGTATATATATTTTGTCAAAAGAAAATCTTTTACTAACTAAAAATTCTTTTCTAAACATAAAAATCTTTTATGAAAGCAATTCTATCAAGAGTTCTATTAAGAGTGTGTGTGTGATATAACTTGAGCAATCCACCAACTATCTATCCTTTACATTTTAACTAAAACAAAACAAAATCTTATACCTAGACACAAGTCTTCATCTTCTTGAAGTCTTCACTTGAAGGCTTCTCATCTTCTTGACTTGGTCCAAATGCAATCCACCGAGCTCATCTCTAGATGTGTTCTTGATGCATAGGCTCGTGAATCAACCGGTGCTAACTTCCAACTTGTCTTTATTTAAATCCTTTGTTGAAGCTCCACACCTACTAAGATCTTGATAATGAATCTGTCACTAATTAAACACAAGATCATTAGTAAATATAACTTCATGAGTTGATCATCATCAAAACTAGGGTGATAGGCCTTTGGGCCAACAATCTCCCCCTTTTTGATGATGACAAAACTCATGGAGTTATATATGCATGGATTAAAGTAAAGCTTCAAAGAAGCTCCCCCTTAACTCATGCATCACATTCAATAATAGATATGGCAATAAAAGCACATGAATATGTATGCAATGTATGGCATGTATGTAAATATAACATCATAAATCTTATCTCCATACATTATAAATCTCAAAACAAATCTCAAAACACATATGCATCAACACAAATCTTACTCCCCTTAAGCAAGGAAGACATGCATATAAAATCTATAAATACTTCTCCCCCTTTTTGTCAATCATCAACAAAGGGTTCAAAGTAAAATACATCAAACAAATCTTCTCCCCTTTTTTTTGTCAAAAACAAAGAAATCAAGAAGGGGTAATACAAGTCAATCAATAAAGATTTATATGCGATATACATCCATGAAGAGGAAGACGCTAAGTTAGCTTCCCTACACATATGCATTACATGAAGAAGGGATGACAAACCCTAACTCACATAACACATATTATGTAATGCATAAGAGGAGATGTGAAGCTCCCCCTACACACGTATATCATATAAAGAAGAGTTGTCAAGCTCCTCAATTTATAATATACTCAACATGAATCCATATGTAAGAGAGATGTTAAGCTCTCCTTGCATATAGGAAATACAAATCAAAAATTTTGAATATTTCTTATCAAGACAAAATTTTGAACTTTCTTAATAAAACACATTTTGAGATATCAAATCAACATATTTTTTTATTTATTTTGATATCAATAGTAAACAAAAAAAAAATTATTTTCATCATAAACTTTGTGCTTTTAAAAAATGTGAGCCAATTGTGAGTTAAGCACATGGAAATCATATATATGTATGAGAAATGAGTATACCAATTGAAATTGATACATACATATATATAAGAAAACAAAATATGAGTATATACAAAATAAGTTCATATTGATACCAATTGAAACGATTCAAAGATACCAATTGAAATAAAAAATCAAGCTCATAACCTACCACCCTTCATATGCACAAGGTAAAAGATTTTCAATAAAGCATATAAGGCATAATCGCCCATCCATCCTCCCATAGATGGTAGGGTTTTCAAAAATAGATTTGAAAATAAGCTTAGTTAAAAAACTCTACCAAATGAAGAATTTGCGCTAGAAAAATATTTTTCATGAAACACAAGTAAATCACATGGCACTAAAAACACTCTAATATCCATGAAGTCCATAAAATTTTCAAAAGAGGTGAGTGCACTAGTGTTATGTGGAATATGGTATCACGAAAATGTCAATAAAGCTCAATATTTCTTTAAATAAGAAAACATGAAAATCATCACAAATTTTTTATTAAAAAACAAAATTTATATTTCAAGAAATATGTATGTTTTGACAACACAATAAGTATACATACATATCTCTTAAACACAATTGAGTCCATATAAATAGATTTGCATTAAAGGCAAATGACTCAAGAGGTATACATGTATATCTTAATGTTTTGGCAAGACAAACATATACATGAAATGAAAGCACATGATCATAGCATAAATCCAAAATGGGAATACAAGTTTAAAATGTAATAATCATCAAAACTTAGGCTATACTAGCACACCTAATGGGCACAAATAAGCATTCAAACCCAATCATATATAGATTTATTTGTGATCCATAATGTGTACAAGTATAAATCCAAGTGTTGACAAATACTAACATTTAAACTAATATTCAAATCATGAAGCATCAAATAAATTTGAGAATACAAAAGAATTTATCCATATGATTAAAAATAGGATCATGTGAATCAATTGAAGAATAGATAACTAGTTTAAATGGATTTTTGACAAACTAGTTAAAGATCCTTCAAAAATACAAATTCAAATGTTTTCCATGAATAATACTAAATACATAAAAGTTCAAGCACTCATATTCCATAAAGCTCAATATTATCTATTTTCTTAAAAGATGAGTGATCAAAAGTTATGTAAAAGGTATCTTCATGAAAATCGTCAATGAAGCTCAAATCAAATATGACTAAAACTTTTATTGAACAACACATAAAAATTATTTTTATCAAAACAAATCAACTCAAAATCATTTTTCATAAGAATTACAATCTTCATGGTATATGTATGAATTATACAAATCTAATAATACGCATACATATCCCAAATATAAAAGAGTCTATTAAAGATGTTTGCATGGAAGCAAGAGACTCATGGGTATACATGTATATTTATTAGATTTGAATTAAACATGCATATACATGAAGTGGAACATAAAATAGGTAAAACATGTATAACGGAGAATTATCAAAACTAGTCTATACATATGCATATAGTGGATACAAGTGAGCATGAAGTTCAAAATATATATGAGTCAATTGTAGTTCACTATTTATATATGTATAAAAGCAAGTTTGATACATTCTACATCTAAGCATGTAAATACCACATGAAGTACAAATCAAATAAAATCATGAACATGCTTATGAATATGACATAAGTAAAAGCATGTACATAAAAAGTAGGAGTTTAGAAATTGTTACCAACTCCAAAGCTCCATAGCATGGTGGTGTTTCCCACCAAAATCTCCTTGATAGCAATGCATCCGAAAATTTGTCCATCATGTCCATTGCATCCGCTATCAAGGCACCAATCCTCTCACGTTTTGTGAGAGCCCTCACCTACATCAAAATCAAAGGGTGGGGGTTTTGGTACCCATACTTTCTTGGGTCTTTTGGGGTTAGCTTTATTGTAAGGATCCCAAAATCTTTTATACTTAGCAAAATATAAATGAGGTTTCTTATCAAAACAATATTTTGCTAAATGGCCTTTGCGGCCACAATATGTACATGTGTACACCTTAGTATGCTTATGTGTAGGAGTGTGATCATGTTGTACAACATAAGCAAATGCATGGTTATGATGTGCATGAATGTGTGGAGTTTGTTTTTTTGAAAACATTGACTCCAACCTAGAATGATTAAAAGCACAAGAGTTCAAAGTTGAACTCAAACCATCCATTTTATTTTTCAAATTCTTAATCTCATTAGTTGTGGCATGTAAAGCATGGTGAGATATAGAATCATTTTTCTTCTTCTTTTTAGAAACAAATTCTTTTTCTTTTTCAACAAATTTTCTTTTCAAAGTAATATTTCTTGAAAAACAATTTCTTTTTGTTTTTCCACCAAATCAACTTTCTTTTTCAAAATAGTGTTTCCTTCACATAAATCATTCAATTTTGTAAGCAAGGAAACATTCTCATTTTTCAAATTTTTATTTTCTTTTTCTAAGCATGCCATTTTATTTTCTAATGAATCTTTTTCATTAAGCATGGCATCAAAATTCTTTTTCAAATTATTGTTCTCTTTTTCTAAACATGCAATGTTAGATTTAAAAGAGTCTTGTTCTACATGCATGCAAGCAATATTCTTTTTCAAATTTTTATTTTCCTTTTTAATCATGTCATATTTTTCAAGCAATAGATGACAAAAAGTAGATAGCTCATCATATGACATGTCCTCATCATCGGAATCGGAGTTTACCTCAAGGGGGTTATCCCTTGGACCATGTAGCACTTGTTGGAGGTGTCGCTTCCAACATCCGAGTCACTCCCCGCACAGTATAGATCTTTTTCGCCGAGGGAGGTGATGATGTTCCATACTACATAAGCCGATTCAACATTAGAAACCCTAGATAAATAATCATCATTTAGGGTTGACTTGATAGCATGAAGGGCTTTTGCATTAGCCTCAAAGTACTTGCTATTATTAAAATATGAATCATTAGTAGTAGCAAGATATACATGAATGCCTAAGGCCTTGAGGTACAATGACATCTTAACCTTCCAAATGTTGATGTTAAGGATGTCAAAGGTGGGTGGTGACATGAAGTCCATGGTGTGTGTACAAAATATTGTGATTAGCCTAAAAATGAGGATCTTTAACTCTAGGTTGTTAGACCTAATATCAAGAGCACTTGGCTCTGATACCAATTGAAATAACACCTAGAGGGGGGGTGAATAGGTGTTGGCTAATCTTATGGTCACTTAATGCCAAATGTTGCGGAATTAAATCTATTATGACCAAATTAAACTTCTTTTAATTAAACACTTATGTATAACACAAGAGTGTTGCCGAATTCCCTTTGCAGGGCTCTGGACAAGCTCCTCTAGATTCCCCTTGAATGGGTTGAGGTGCCGCGTTGGCTCTCTTGGTTGAATACTAGTGTTAACAACAATCCCAATCAAGTATAGCAATTATGAGCACAAGGGAATATATCAAGCATGTAAATGTAAAGACAATGAAGTAATGCAAGATATAAATGAGACAAAGAGAGAGAGAGAGAGAAAGAGATAGAGTAAGCAATCGCAAACACAAAGGGTTTGTTTCGAGGTTCGAGCACACTTGCTCTACATCCCCGCCTTCGACACACGAAGGGTTTCCACTATGCAAGATCCCAATGGATCTCTCCTCGGTGCCGCAACACCTACAATCCCTCGGACTCTCAAGTCCCGTACACACGCAAGCTCCACAAGCTCACCGAGGCCGCACCTCGAACCAACGAGTTCACACACGAACTCAAACCACCGCGAGCACACTTGCCCGCCTCCTCAAAGTACAAAGAAAGATCTTTGGTGATCACAACACTTTGATCACCTTACAAAAACTCTCACTACAACTCTCCTATAGGATAGATATAACTATGGATGCTCAAGTGTAGTGAAGTATGAGAAAGGCAAGGAAAGAACAATGGTGAAAAACTCAAAGAATCACTTTTACACTCTCTTAATAAAAACTCCCTTTTAGATGGGAAGTATTTGCCCTCAAATATGTGGAGAAAAACTTCTGAAATGACTTAGAAAAACTGGCTCAAGAATTTCCCAAAATCTTGACTTCAAACAATGACAAAACCCCTTTTATAGAGGCCAGAAAAAATCTGACCGTTGGGCTCTGTCAGAGCTGCCGGTCGACCGGCAACGGTCAAAAATCCGACCGTTGCAGCCTCCGGTCGACCGCCCGGTCGACCCAGAAATCCAGAGAGCAGAACTCTCTGCAGCGGTCGACCGTCCGGTCGACCGGACCACTGTGCTGACAGACATGCACAAGTCTGTGCACGTCCGGTCGACCGTGGGTCGACCGGCCCTTGGTTCGGTCGACCGCCCGGTCGACCGGACTGGCCTGTCAGCCAATATCAGGTCTGGAAAAATTAATTTTAAAATCTTTTAACACTTATAAAAATTCCATAAACTTGTTTTAACATTCTATATTGAAAACCAAACTTGTGATAAAAATTTTCAAGACATATATCAACATATCATATTATTTCAGCGTCTTGCAAATTTTATCAAAAATCAAAACATGTATTTTCAAACTTGGTTTTCATAACTTCACAAATATAAAAACAAGATATTTGATTCATCTTAAAGCATAGTGTGTATGGATATGATCCACTACACAATCATAATGTAATATCTATGTTTTTGACATTAAGCTCTAAACATGGTTATGGTTGAAAAAGAATATACATGATAGAAATACCAAAAACCAAGGTATATATATTTTGTCAAAAGAAAATCTTTTACTAACTAAAAATTCTTTTCTAAACATAAAAATCTTTTATGAAAGCAATTCTATCAAGAGTTCTATTAAGAGTGTGTGTGTGATATAACTTGAGCAATCCACCAACTATCTATCCTTTACATTTTAACTAAAACAAAACAAAATCTTATACCTAGACACAAGTCTTCATCTTCTTGAAGTCTTCACTTGAAGGCTTCTCATCTTCTTGACTTGGTCCAAATGCAATCCACCGAGCTCATCTCTAGATGTGTCTTAATGCATAGGCTCGTGAATCAACGGTGCTAGCTTCCAACTTGTCTTTATTTAAATCCTTTGTTGAAGCTCCACACCTACTAAGATCTTGATAATGAATCTGTCACTAATTAAACACAAGATCATTAGTAAATATAACTTCATGAGTTGATCATCATCAAAACTCGGGTGATAGGCCTTGGGCCAACACAAAGCATCATTCATCATTCATATCATACTTGTTGGGCCAAAGGCCTATCACTCTAGTTTTGATGATGATCAACTCATGAAGTTATGATTACTAATGATCTTATGTTTAATTAGTGACAGATTCATTATCAAGACTTAGTAGGTGTGGAGCTTCAACAAAGGATTTAAAGACAAGTTGGAAGCTAGCACCGGTTGATTCACGAGCCTATGCATCAAGAAAACATCTAGAGATGAGCTCGGTGGATTGCATTTGGACCAAGTCAAGAAGATGAGAAGCCTTCAAGTGAAGACTTTAAGAAGATGAAGAGTTGGAGTCTAGGTATAAGATTTTGTTTTGTTTTAGTTAAAATGTAAAGGATAGATAGTTGGTGGATTGCTCAAGTCTATATCACACACACACTCTTGATAGAATTGCTTTCATAAAAGAATTTTTATTTATATGTTTAGAAAAGAATTTTTATTTAGTAAAAGATTTTCTTTGTGACAAAATATATATACTTTGGTTTTGGTATTTCTATCATACATATCTTTCAACCAAAACCAAGTTCAGAGCTTTATGATAAAAAAACATAGATATTTCATTATGATTGTGTAGTGGATCATATCCATACACACTATGCTTTAATAAGTTCAAAATATCTTGTTTTTGTATTTTATGAAGTTATGGAAAAACAAGTTTTAGAAAAACATGTTTTTAGAAAAACAGTTTTATTTTGATTAAAACTATTTTTAGATTTACTGAGAATTTATGGGATTTTTATTAAGTTAAAAGACCTTTTCCAAATCCCTTAACTATGCAGTCTGAGGACTGACTGACAGGCCAAATCGGTCGACCGGGCGGTCGACCGCAGCTAGGTCGGGTCGACCGTACGGTCGACCGACGTGCACAGCCTTGTGCACGTTGTCAGCACAGTGGTCCGGTCGACCGTACGGTCGACCGCTGCAGAGAGTTCTGCTCTCTGGATTTCTGGGTCGACCGGGCGGTCGACCGGAGGCTTCAACGGTCGGAAAAAATGACCGTTGGCCAGTCGACCGACCGGTGACCGGCAGCTCTGACAGATCCCAACGGCTATATTCTGGCAGCCTATAAATTGGGGGTTCTTGTCATTGTTTGAGGCTAAGATTTTAGAAGAGCTTTGAGCCAGTTTTGCTGATACTTTTAAAAGAGTTTTCTCCACAAATTCGAGTGCAAATACTTCCAATCTAAAGGGAAGATTTTATCAAGAGTGTTTAAATGATTCTTTGAGTTTTTCACCATAGTTCTTTCCTTGTTTTTCTCACACACACTTGAGCTATCCATTGCTATATATTCCTATAGGTGTGTTGTAGTGAGAGTATCTTTAGGTGATCAAGTGTTTTGATCACCAAAGATCTTTTCTTTGTTCTTTGAGGAGACGGGCAAGTGTGCTCGTTGGTGGTTAGAGTTCGGTGTGAACTCTTGGTGGTTTGAGGTGCGGCCTCGGCGAGCTTGTGGAGCTTGTGTGTGTACGGGACTTGGGAGTCCGAGGGATTGTAGGTGCTGCGGCACCGAGGAGAGATCCATTGGGATCTTGCATAGTGGAAAACCTTCGTGTGTCGAAGGCGGGGATGTAGAGCAAGTGTGCTCGAACCTCGAAACAAACCCTTTGTGTTTGCGATTGCTTACTCTCTCTCTCTCTTTGTCTCATTTATATCTTGCATTACTTTCATTGTCTTTACATTTACATGCTTGATATATTCCCTTGTGCTCATAATTGCTATACTTGATTAGGATTGTTGTTAACACTAGTATTCAACCAAGAGAGCCAACGCGGCACCTCAACCCATTCAAGGGGAATCTAGAGGAGCTTGTCCAGAGCCCTGCAAATGGAATTCGGCAACACTCTTGTGTTATACATAAGTGTTTAATTAAAAGAAGTTTAATTTGGTCATAATAGATTTAATTCGCATCATTTGGCATTAAGTGACCATAAGATTAGCCAACACCTATTCACCCCCCCTCTAGGTGTTATTTCAATACTTGCTTACATTTGTGTTGTGCCTTACATATTTCATATTGCTATATCTTGTATATGCTTGGCTGTTTGTGTGTGCCTCACTTGTACTTAATCAACAAGAGCTTCACATAGCACCTCAACCCATTCAAGGGGAATCAAGAGGAGTTAGTCCAGAGCCATTCACGGGGAATTCAGCTACACTTGTTGATTGTATTAAGTGTGTTGCAAAATTTACATTAGTTTCCGCATTTAGCGCATTTAGTTCCTAGATTAGCACTTACACCTATTCACCCCCCCTCTAGGTGTTTTTCAATTGGTATCAGAGCTAGTGCTCCTGATATTAGGCTTAACATCCTAGGAGTGAGATCCATTTGCTTGCTAATCTATTGTTTGCATTTGCTTGTTTGCACACTCATATAGTTTGCCATGGACTTCATTACCCCACCTAGCTTTGATCCTTGCAGCATTGTTGTTTGGAAGTATAGGATGTCCATGTACCTAAAGACCCTAGGTTTGCATGTCTTTCTTGCGGCCACCAAGAAATGCTATCTTGGAGATCGCAATCATATAGGGGCCATGCACAAGCCCTTGAGGCTATTAGAAGCACGCTTTCAAAAGATTATCTTATGCTTGTTTCTAATCTTGATTCCGCTTTTGTAGTGTGGAACAAGTTGACAACAACCACCACCTCCAAGCTTCAAACGCCTATCCAACAAGAAAAGGAATCTAGCGGAGAATCCGAGCCGCAATAATGCTATACGGTCCAAGGGAATGACTCCCTTGAGATACTTTCGGAATCCCAACTAGATAATGATGATTGTGCTAGTTCTTCAAATGATTATGTTGATCCCCATGCTTTGAATGAAGAACTTTCTATTGTGTGTGAAAAACTAATAGAAAAATACAACCTTTTGAAAAAGAAGACTTGTGCTTTAAATAAAGAAAAAGAGAATTTGTCTTCTAAGCTTAACATGGTTTTGCAAGAGAAGGTTGAGGTCTATAATGAAAGGGATTCATTGAGATCTCAATTAGAACTTGCACTTAAAGAAAATGAGTTTTTAATTTTAAAAATGATTGCCATGCAATTTTAAAGAAAAATGAAAATTTATCTTCTAAAGTTGATTTTGTTTTAAAAGAGAATGTTGCCTTGAAAAACAAAATTATTTCTATCTCAAATGATTTAAATGTTGTTTAGAGAAAAATGTTGTTTTACAAATAAGATTGATGCACAGGTTTGCCATGCTAGGGTAGTATCACACACTTCACCTGTTGCATGCCACACTTCTTCTTTGATTAACAATGATATTTCCATGATTAAGAAGAGTGTAGATTGTTTGGGCTCCACTTTGAGCCAATGTGTTGTTGGGCATACACGTTTGGAAACTTTGTTTCGAAAGAAATAAGTTCCATCTATTCATGCACACCCTACACGGCATACACATGCTCCTCACGGACACACTCCTCACATGTATGCTCATGTGTACACTTGTACAATTGTGGACGTAAGGGCCACCTTGCTAAATTTTGCTATGATAGAATACATGTTGATAATTTAGCAAAGAATTTTGTTTGGGTTAGAGAAGGTACTACCCTCATGGACCCAATAAGATGTGGGTACCAAAGACCACCCCTCCTATTATTTTGATGTAGGTGTGGGCTCTCACATGACGTGAGAGTGATAACACCTTGGAGTGGATGCGTTCCGGACTTAAAAGGAAATCAATTGGATGCATCACTTTCAAGGAAAGATATGGTGGAGAGGACCACCATGTTTTGGAGACAAGGAGAGTTGCCTTCTAGGTTTTGGTAACGATTCCTAACTCCTATTCATGTTTACATGCTTTTAATATTCATTATTTATAGCAGTTTTATTGTTTAGTGATTAATATGAAAATGCCATGTAAATTAAAATTCTTGACATACATGTATAGTATTTGAGACACCCATGTTTTATATGGATAAATTATTTTGTATTCTCGTATTGATTAGCTATCATGTACATTATAAATCTAATAACATGTGGATATTCATAATAATCATGTTTTTGTTTATCATGATGATTTTTATCGTGTTTTGATGCTTGTGTTAAGATTACTTGTTTAGATGTTAGTTTTCATTAAGACTAGGTATATATTCGTGCATATAGTGGGCCACAAATTAATCTATATATGTTTGAGCTGAATGCTTATTTGAACCCATTAGATGTGCTAATATAATCTAGTTTGATGATTCATACATTTCAAACTTGTATTCCATTTTTGGATTTGTTTTATGATTTTTACTTCATGTATATGTTTGTATTGCCAAACTTTAAGATATACATGTATGCCCTTGAGTCATTTGCCTTCATGCAAATCTATATATGGACTCAATTGTGTTTAGGGATATGTATGTATACTTATTGTGTTTACAATTCATACATATACCTTGAAATGAAAATTGTTTTGGTGAAATTTAGTTTTTCTTGATTTTGTGTTTAATTGTTTAACTTCATGTATATGTCTATCTGTCCAAACTATTAGATATACATGTTTATCCTTTTTGAGCCACGTGCCTTAATGCATATATCGTTGTAGACTCGTTGTGTTTGGATATGTATGTATTTAGTTTGTATAAGACATACATATACCTTGAAGATTAAAAAAAGTTTTGATGATTTTTCATGTTTTCGTATTTTAAGGAATATTGAGCTTAATTGCCAATCTTCATGATTATGATCTTCACATTGTATTTGTACACTCACATTTATTGTTTACTCATGTGTTTGTTTTCATGAATCATATTTATGCTAATTAATTATGAGTGTTGACTATTTTGTGAATTTCATATTTTTATGAAAAACATTGTTTTTATTCCTTACTTGAAGGATTTCGTACTAGTTTAAAAGTTTTTCCATTTAACTAGTTACGGTTATCTTCATTTTGGTAGAGTTTTTTTTCAAACAAAGCTTATTTTTCAAATCTATTTTGAAAACCCCTACCTTTACGGGAGGTTGGATGGGAGTCCATGCCTTGTATGTTTATATTGAAAATCATCTTAAACTTGTGCATGAGATGGGAGGTAGTTATATGAGTTATACCATGCTTTTATTGTTATGTCAATTGGTATCATTGAACTCTTTCAATTGGTATCATTTTGATTTTTTTGTATACTCATATATTTATTGTGTATGTATATTTTCAAAGTGTATCATCTATTGGTGATTGGTACTCATTCTATTTCACACACATATACTTGGTTTATTTGTGCTTAAGATATAAATTTTTCACACAAACTTTGTTTATGCTAGAGCTTGAGTTTCAACTTCATTTCAATTGATTTAGTTTTCAATTGGTATCTTATTACAAGCCTACGCATAATTTTTGTTGGTATTTCATAAAGGGGGAGAAAATTCGATTTTCATATTTCAATTGGCATTTAGTTTCCACTCCCTTGCTTTATGATAGAAAATAGTCATTTCAATTGTTTATATGGCTTAAAAAGAAAAATACTATCTTTTGATATCAAGATGTTTTGTGTTTTAAAATGTATCTAAAATTTGTTTAAAGAAAAATACAAAAGTTTTGATTTGTATTGACTATATGCAAGGAGAGCTTAACACTCTTCTACATATAGATTCATGATGAGTGTATCTTGTATTGAAGAGCTTAACATCTCTTCTTTATGTGGTACACGGTGTAGGGGAGCTTCACATCTCCTCTTATGCATTACATAATGTGTGTTATGTGAATTAGGCTTAACATCCCTCCTTCATGTAATGCATATGTGTAGGGAAGCTAACTTAGCGTCTTCCTCTTCATGAATGTATATAGCATATAACATATTGATCTTTATTTATTTTCAATTGATATCAAGATGCTTCATTGACATATTTTTCTATTTGATATCATGTTGATTATAATCACCCCTTATTGACCTTGTTTTTGTTTAGACAAAAAGGGGGAGAAATTGTTTTATTGTTTGATTGACAAAAAGGGGGAGAAAGATTTTTACCCCTCATTTTATTGTTTTGATGTTTACCCCTTGTTGATGATTGACAAAAAATGGGAATTATTTGAGAGTTTAACATGCATATAAAACACAAATTATTCTATGCATGATTGGTACATGTTTTTATATGCATACTTATGTTTTGCATATATTAAGTTTTATTGGTATCTAGAGCATCTAGTGTTTTGTTAATGTTTTATTAATTTAATTGGTATCTAGAGCTTCTAGAATATGTTTATGCATGTTGATGCATACATGTTTATGTACATTCATTGCATATCTTTTGTTCATTTGTTTATGCATGAGTTAGGGGGGAGCTCTTCGAAGCTAACTTTAATCCATGCATATATAACTCCATGAGTTTTGTCATCATCAAAAAGGGGGAGATTGTTGGCCCAAAGGCCTTCCACCCTAGTTTTGATGATGATTAACTCAATGTAGTTATGTTTACTAATAATCTTGTGTGTTTAGTTTCAGATCATTAACCAAGATATAGTTGGTGAAGATCTTCAACAAGGAGTTTAGAAGCTTTTCATAGTGATTCCAGGGCCAAAGCTTCAAGATCACACTTTGCCTAACCCATGGATGGAGTTTTGGAGCAAGTCAATTTGAAGATGAAGATCATCAAGAAGACTTAGGTATCCTATTTTAGTTTAGTGGTTTAGGTCCATTTGTAAAGCTTAGTATAGTTGATATGCTCAAGTGCACAAACACACACGTTTGAAATTGGTTTTCATGAATAGTTTGATCAAAACAAGTTACATGGTTTATGTATATTTGATGTGTTCAATATACATACATGCTTCATATCTTAAACAAACTTATTTGATATGTTATTCATGAGTTTTTAGGAAAATCAGTTTCCTATTGAAAAATCAAGTTTGATGAAAATACAAGTTTTGATTTTTGGTAAAAATGATAAAAACAAAAAAATAGTTCATATTGATTGATATTGGAGCTAAACTTTTTATCACATGTTTATATATCAATGCAAAATGATAAAACTATTTTTGGGTATTTTTATAAGACTTAAAAGATTTTAGAAAAATATTTTACACTGTTTTTCTGACCCAGATTTCTGTTCCAGGCTTCAACCAGTCGGACTAAGTCAACTGACAAGTCGACTAGGGTGAAGTCGGTCGACCGGGCCGGTCGACCGACGTGCACAAATCTGTGCACGTTGGCAGCTTTGGGACGGTCGACCCGGACGGTCGACCGGTATGAGAGCAGTGCTCTCTGTTTGTTTGGGTCGACCGGGCGGTCGACCGGGTTGCCAACGGTCACATTTCTGACCGTTGGCGGTCGACGGGGACGGTCGACCGTCAGCCTGTCAGGCTGCCACATCAGCTTACGGCTAGTTTTCTGATGGAGGTATAAATACCCCATCTCTTGGGCTGTTTTGATAAGACTTTTGAAAAGAAAAATTTCAGAGTTTGTTTAGGTTTAAACTAGTTTTCAAAAGAGTTTTTGAGCCAAAAGATTTTATCTCTTTGTTTGGGTTTTGGAAAATCAAAGAAAATAGGAATTTGGGATATTTGTATGGTTTTCTTTCTCTATTTTTTACAAGAGTTTTCCCAAGTATTTCTTTGTTGCTTGTTTTCAAAACACCTTGATTTCCACACTTGAGCTATATCTTCTACTAATTATTTGATTTATTTGTGGAAAAAGAAAAAGGAAAGAGGTTTGTGGTTGAAAGAGACCACTATTGTAAACCTTGATTTCTTGGTTGCTCCCTCTTTGGTAGAGGTGAGGTTGTGTAATTGGGTGTTGGTTTGCTCCCTCTAGTGAGAGGTGGAGTTTGGTTGTAAACCCTCTTCGGTAAAGGTGTTGTGTGTGGCTACGGGCCTACCCCTCGGTTGTGGGGTGGTTGTTTGAGAGAGGAGTTCGGTACTCCATTGTTGTAAAAATCCTTCTCGGTGAAGGTTCCCTCGGTGGGAGTCCTCGGTGGACGTTATAGTGGATTGGAAATCCTACACGGTGGTGTAGGCGGGATGTAGAGCAGGGTGCTCGAACCTGAAACATATCTTGGCCTTTGCGTTGTTCCACTTGTCTCTCAACTCTCTCCTCTTCTCTTTATATTGTGCAAAGCATCATTCATCATCCATATCATACTTGCTTGCATTTTGTTGTGCTTGCATATTTCATATTGCTATATCTTGTATATGCTTGGTTGTTTGTGTGTGCCTCACTTGTACTTAATCAACAAGAGCTTCACATAGCACCTCAACCCATTCAAGGGAATCAAGAGGAGTTAGTCCAGAGCCCTTCACGGGGAGTTCGGCTACACTTGTTGATTGTATAAGTGTGTTGCAAAATTTGCATAGTTTCCGAATTTAGCGCATTTAGTTCCTAGATTAGCACTTACACCTATTCACCCCCTCTAGTGTTTTCATAGTTCATCCAAGCGAGCTTTACTGAGCTTACACAACTGGAAGGATATAGAGTAACTCTTTGCAAGTGCAAACTCACTCTCGAAATAATCTTGGTAAGCATATCAGCGGGATTCTCCTTTTGTGTGAATTTTCTATAACTCGATGTCACTTCATCAAGAGTCTCCAAAACAAAGTGGAACCCGACATCAATGTGCTTCATCCTTGCATGATATACCTGGTTTTTTGTCAAATAGATAGCACTCATACTATTACAATTGATCTTCAACAAATCATGCTCAACCCCCAAGTCGTCAAGAAACCCTTGAAGCCAAATGACTCCTTCATAGCCTCTATCATGGCCATATACTGGCCTTCGTAGTAGATAATACGATAGTAGACTGTAGAGTAGAGCGTCAGCGACCGGTGCTTGGGACAATGTAAACACATATCCCGTTGTGGACCGGTGTTTGTCGAGGTTTCCAGCATAGTCAGAATCAACATATCTGATACACTCTTACCAGCAACATCTTCTGAATACCAAACCAATATTTACAATATCTTTAATGTACCGTAGAATTCACTTCACTGCCTCCCAATGACCCCTGGGGTCGTGCATAATCTGCTAACCACAGAGATAGCTTGTGACAAGTCGGGCCTTGCACACACTATGAATACATTAAACTACCAACTGCGCTAGCTTAGGGCACATGAGTCATATACTGACGCTCTTCAACAGTAATAGGAGACATAATAGCTTTTAACTTCAAATGAGGAGCCATGGTGTACTTACAGAATATGTATCATCATTGGTGTTGAACTTCTTAAGTACCTTTTCAAATACCCCTTCCATGTCAAGCTAACCTTGCCACTTTTTTCAGTCTCGCTCAATCTCCATGCCTAGCACCTTCTTTGCTTCACCCAGATCCTTCATCTCGAATTCGGAAGACAAGTCTTCTTCAATTTATCAATAGCAGATCTGTTTTTAGAAGCGATGAGCATATCATCCACATACAAGAGTAGATAGATGTTTTCACCACCAGGTAGCTTATTGTAATACACACATGAGTCGTAATGA